>VZTJ01001560.1:337519-370462 GCA_013397795.1 Orthonyx spaldingii | reverse complement strand
CCCGCGGCCCCCGGCCCCTGCCACCGGTCCCCTGCCCCAAAGACTGTGCCAGTTCCATGGGGCAGAGCCCACCCCGGCCCCCCGAGCCCCGCGGGCGCTGCAAACCGGCAAGAGGCGAGACGGAAAACCCAACTCGTTGGATCTCACCTTCCACCTCCTGCGCGAGTTCCTGGAAATGTCCCGGGAGGAGAGACTGGCCCAGAAAGCTCTCAGCAATAAGCTCTTGCTGCAGAGTATAGGAAAATGAGGGAGGGTCGTTGAAGGCGGGGGAATGAAGGAGACCGACCCTGCAACAAGACACCACGGCAGAGCGGAGAGCGGGGGGGATGCTGTGGGCTGCAGCCGTGCCCAGGGAGCCCCCCACCTTGCCTGGCAGTGTTGCTGTCACTGCGTCCCGCGTGTCACTGTTGTGCATTAAAGTCACACTCGTACCTGCCCTGCCGCTGTGCTCTTGTGCTTCCCCACTGTCATAAATCTGTGGACCCAAACCAGGTCGCCCCAAAAACACTGGAGCAATCCCAGATGCTTCCTTGGGTAAAAAACATAAGCATGAAGAGCTCTGAGTGATGCAGGTAATGTCTCCCTGGCTGGAAGCTGCACCCTGAGACCCAAGCAGGGCTTCTCCAGTATCCCTGTGAATGGCTGTGAGAGCTGCTGCTTCCCAACTTCGCAGCAAGTCTGCACCTTGTTGTGTCACAGCCGGGGATTTGGGACAAGGCTTAGTGACACCTGAGCTTGGTGGTTCTTGGAGGAAGATGAGCATCCCTGTAAAACATTGGCAGCAAGAGCATTGCAGCCCCCCCAGAGGGTTCTGGCCCCCTCCCTCTTCAAGCTGTGTCTTCTCTGGGGCACGGAGCCTCCCAACACCTCAGTTCCCCTCCTGCAATCACAGCCCCGTGCTTGGAGCAGCTGTTCCCACCCCAAGCTGTGCACGGTCCACTGCCAGGCTTCACAGGGGTTTGGGAAGGCTCCCAGGCACTGACAGCCGTGGTGGAAGGAGGAAAACTGTCCCAGGGCCCTGCACTCTGCAAACCAGGGAAGGGGCCAACATCCCGCCCCCCAGCCAGCTCGGCCATCCCAACCTTGGGTGAGTGACTGGGGTGGGCACAGGGCTGGACAGGCCTCTGGCACCCTGGGGACATCAGAGAGGGGACAGTGAGGGAGCAGAGACTTGTGGGGTTGGGAGAGAAATCACAGCAAAGATCAGACCGTGCCAAGACAGGAGTGCAGGGAAGTGGTGAGCAGCACGTGCCCGAGCTGAGCAGCTTGGCCTTGGCTTTGAGCCCTGCCTGGCCTGACCCTGCACCCCATCCCTGCCCCTCCTGAGGGGCTGCTCTGTCCCAGCAGCTTTTGGTGCTGCCCAGGCAACCTGGGCCATAGGCAAGGGAAACTTCCCTCTAGATCAGGTTGCTCAAAGACCTGTCCAAGCTGACAACCCCAAACTGAAACACACTTTTGTGCTCACCTCCATCAAATGCGGAACTCCCCTTTCCAAAATGAACAGTCCCAGGGAAGCTGTGAGGGTCAGAACATCCACTGGTGGCACCTGCGGCAGGGACAGCCCCACAGTCACCACAGGCCTGGGGGCAGGACAGATTTCTGCTGCCTTGGTCCCCACCTTGGCTTGGATCAGTCTTGTAGCACTTTCAGCACATCTTCCCCTCCTCTTCGGTCTCTCCACCAGCAACACCAGGAGCAAACCCAGTGTCAGTAACCTGAGTTTCTGGAGAAAGGGGTATTTTTACTGCAGAGACAGAGACAGCCCCTGTTCCCTCCCTCAGCCCTGCATAAAATTCCCACCCCCCTGACAGCTCTAACCTGCATTTACACCTCAAGTACCTGCCAGGGTCCAGCATCACATGAAGGCCTTTGGCCTTTAAGGCTCAAAACCAGCCCAGACCCCACAGTGGGTGCAGGAGGGGCAGAGGGGAGCAGCTACAGTTCCTGCCCCAGCAATCCTGCACCCAGTGCCCAACCCAGGGATGGGTGACCTCTCCCACTTCCCAGCCAGACCCACTGGATCCCGCAGTCCCTCTCTCTTGTGCTGAGTTCCAGCATGCAAATAAAGAAAGTAACATCTGATGGGCATTTCTGCATTGAAAACATTTATTTTACAACAGTGGTTTCCGATAACTTAGCAATCTTTATTTTAGTTTATATTCGGACATACAAGACACAAATTACCATGCTAAAACAGAAAATAATTCCTTCTGCCGTCGCTGCGGGTATGTACAGGAGCTCAGTAGTATCGAGTGTTACAATCCACGAAGTTCAGACAGCCACGTCTACTTACAGACAACTCAAAGTATGGTCCTTTAGTAACATAACAAAATAGATATATGTCTATATTATAATTGCTTCTCAGATGCATTTATACTTCGATTGTGGTGGGTTGGGTTTGGGTTTTTTTTTTACTATTTTTTTTTCTTTTTTAAAGATGGGCTCCCCCTATCCCCCACCCCCACCCGAGTTGAAGTGCAGTGCAAATGCAGGCGCATCTCTCCCGGCGTCCTCAGCTCCCTCTGGCTCCAAAAACGGGCCAGGAAACTAAACCCCACGAGGAATGACACAGTTCAGGGCCTTGCTCACATGCAAAATGAACATAAACCACCTGGGATGTCGGCAGTGACACCAACCCACCCATCCACACTCCGCCCCAGCAAGGCAGGCAAGGGTGGGATGACAGGGAGGAAGGAATGACAGCGATGGCTCAGCATCCAGCAAGGAAACAGCACGTTTGGAATTGGCAAACTTGGAGTTTGTCGACCGTGATGGTCACAAACAGAACTTCAGCGGTGTCAGCAGTAAAAATCTCCCCAATATTCCCCCATTTCTGCCGTGAAGCAGGAACCCCTGGTGTGCTGCATGTCGGGAACAGCCGCTGGCAGGAACAGCCTGAGGAGGAGGAGGAGGGCGGTGGCAACTCTATCCAGCATGGCTGGAGGGGACATGGTGGGACTCACGTGTGCATCAGCCACAACCGTTGTGCCTTCACAGGGATCACTGCCAGCTTCAGGTGCAGCAATTTCAGTAACTCCAAGTCCTTATGGAACCAACCCGCAGGAGGAGGGACAGCACCCGGCCGTGCAAACAGCACTGCTCATGTGGGAAATCCCTGAGCAGTGTGGGGAGCATAAGGTGCTTCTCCCACTCTTAGGACCCATTTATTTATACAACAGGCTCCTTCACCGTGTCCTCACCAGTCCCTCAACCCCACAGGTTGGGTTTGGGTTTTCCTGCAGCTGAGAGCAAAGAACAATTGTGGCCACACAAAACTCACACCTTCCCCTGTCTGGCTGAGTTCAGAGCACTACTTGGAGACAAATCTCATGTTTTTACCACCAAAGAAAAACCCAAGGTGCACACCTGTTGTATAAATATATACATATGTGCATATATACATACATACACACACGTGGTGCTGCAGCCCACACCCTCAGCACGGGGTGGACCTTGCTCTGTGAGCTCACCCAGCCCTGCTCTGGAGAGTCCAATGTGGTGAGAACTAGGGAAAAAACCCAAATCCATGTGTTCTATCACAGCTTCAGTGATGAGGACATTGACCACATCTAAACACCCAGCTGCACAAGTTCCAGTCACTCCAGAGCTTCCCCTGTGCCCTCTGCCAGGTCTCCCTTCCCTCCTCCTAAGGAAAGCTGGCAGCTTTCCAGCCAGAGGAGCTGGGACAAGGGGCAGCTCATGGAATTCAAGTAGCTTGTTAAATTTTTGGAATGGTTTGACAAGCAACTGCTCACAGACTGCAAGAGAACACCCACAGGGCTGAGAGAGGGAGCAGAGAAGACAACGGCACTCGGGAATGAACAGCCAGTTTATATAAGAGCTTCCTCTATACATATACATATACATACATATATATATATATAACCACCAGAAATTCCCAGCATCTACCCTTTTAACACCAAAATGAACTGTGCATGTAACATTGGCATAATGAAAGTTCGTCTTCCAGATTTCTGGCATTTGGCTTGTGCAAACATCAGACAGCCAGCGTCCCTCCCGTGGCTCCTCCTCACAAAGGAAGTGTCTTCTTGGAAGAACACAGGAATTGCAGTCTTGCTGAGTCCCAGACAGTCCCAGTAAGCCTCCAAAGGCAGCTCGTGGAGGGGACCGTGGATCATGTGGGAGCTGAACACTGACAAATTTCCTGCCACCTGGTGAGCTACTGGCTACGATTCTTTCGAGAGATTTTAAGCAGCTGTTGGTGCAATGAGACACTACAAACTAGATGATCTCCACTAGAATACAGAGAAGCAGCACCAGATGCTGAAGCATGTGAAGTTTATATCGACCTGACACTATAAACTATAACTGGGGGGTTACGGTTCAGTGCTCCCAGATTAATGCATTTAAACACCATTCGGAATTACTGACACGAGGTAGGGGCTGCAAACTGCCCTGACCACCCTGCCAGAGTGACCTGTTAAACATGATGCCAAGATACAGGAGCACTGGGTACAAAAAACCTGCAGCATAAATTTCCTAAATTATCCAGGGCTGGCAAAAACATCGAAGGGCACCAGAGGAAGGGCACAAAGCAGTTGAGAGAAGCAGGTGCCTCTCTCAAGGAGCACGTGTGGTACAAACACTCTGGAACAGCCCCCCAGAGTGCACTGGTGTCCCCCCACACAACAAAACTGCCTCACAGATGGGACAGGAATAGTTTTTCTGTCAGGTTCCTGCCCTGGTTACACCTGTGTGAGGTGTTTACAGGCTGACAGGAAGGGTTTGGAGAGCTGCACTCTCCCAACAGCAGCCCTGCTGCAGTACTGGGTGTTTCTGAGCCATGCCCAAGCCCTCCTCCTCAGTTCTGCCCCTCCAAACCTCCAAGAGCATTCCACTTTAAGAATACTAGCTGTGCTAATATCTAAAGCAGTTTAAAAAGATTACAAATCTAAAAAGAAGACTAAAAAGGGAACATGGCTCTAAAACGTCACTGCATGGGACCAGAAAAAACCGACACCCTACGGGACGCCACCGAGGTCTTACATAAATTTATATACAGATAAATATTTAAGAATTTCCTACAAAAATCACTAACAAAATGAGACTGGCATTTAAAGGGTTCAATGCCCCTTCAGTACAGTGTGTTTAGGTTGTTCCCATCCCCAGGCTGGATGGGCATGACAGATCCAGCACCTCCTTTTCCAGCAGCTCCATGCGCCAGGAGGGACAACTGGCACCTGAGCGCTCTCACAGCAGCTTTCCCTCCTCACCTAAGCTAGGAATGGCTCTCCATGAAACACAGGGATAAATCAGTATCCTCAACACCAACTCTCCAGATGGAATTCACCCCAATGGAGCTACAAGTGCTAAGGAAATCGGTGCTGGAGAGGTTGGAGGAGCTGGATGGAGGCGGCCGAACGACTGGAACGGAGGACTCAGGCAGCTTGTACAAATGATACAACTTTAAAGAAACAAATAAATAAAATCCAAGCTCAAGTTTTAATTCTGGCAACACGCTGGACAGATATGGACAGTGCTCAGGTTTGATTTTGAAGGGAAACATTCTGCACTAAGCCAGGTCAGGCTGCAGTGCTGGGACACTGCAGCTCCCCCTGCCCAAGCTCAGAACTCCTGACTGAGTTTCTCCACCAGATTTTAAACCATTATTCCCCACAGAACTTTGCATTTCCTAGGATTCTACTTGGCCATTATGAAGTGCAACTTGTGTTAGAGCCCGGGGTACTCTTGTACCTTCCCTCCAAGAGGGGAAAAGTGGGCATTAATGTACTTATGTGCCAATGACACTGTTTTGGCTTTAAAGAAGGAATGTTTAAATCACTTCCTTACATAGTTCAAGAAGAACTTCACTAATACACAACAATCCTAAACTCAGAGATTAGACAGAAACACGGGCAAACTTGAAACAGCTTCAAAAAACATGAATATTCATCTAGAGTTATGTTTTCCCATCATTCCCTATAACTGAGATCTCAGAACGGTTTCCCTTGGAGCATCTAACATCACTCTGGCACGTAACAGACCAATTTCCTGTTCACACACCACCCACAGACAGAACCGACAGGAAAGCAGTCTCTCTCCAAACTCATCCCTTGCTAAGCAAAGAACTAAAACTGTAAATTTATCCTGGATGTCATTTTTCCCCACTGATAACTGTTCTGCCTCTGGTTCTCACGTGCTGCCCACATCTCAGTTCCCTTGTCAGGAGCCTGCGGAGCGACTCCAGGTGTGTCACACACCTCCCTGAGGCCACAACTTCCCACCGGCCTCCCTACTTCTGTGGAAACAGCCCAGAGAGGTTAAGAAATAAGAGTATTATTCCAAATTGACAGTGACAGCCAGCCCCCAGCTCTGCAGCAGAGGAACACGCAACAACCATCTCTGTGTTACGCACCAAGATGAACACGGGGACAAGGAATGGAACAGCTCCCAGGGAACAGTCCCTTCCTCATTCACTGACTGGCTCTGATCAGCCACGCTCATTTACAGAGCCAAAAAACCTCAATACCTTTTTTCTTCTTCTTCTTTTTTTTTTTTTTTTTTTTTACCAAGAACACAATTTGCACAGATATGGGCAATTTTAACCAGTGAATGGGGAGAGGACAAAGCCTGCACATGTTCCAGCATATTACAGAGTGCAATTCTACACCAAGAACAGGCTTCAGGCAAAGTCTGCAGGGACAGACGAAGTGATATTGGGTTTACGCCTAAAAATGGCTTTTTGTTCCAAGGGGTCAAATAAAGACATTAACTAAGTAAGGACCTGAAGCCAAATCATACACAAATGTCCTCTAGGCCACCCAAATCAGGAAAAGTTAAAAGTATCTTGCACTAAACCACCACATTTCAGGTCTGTAAGGACTATGAGCAAAGAAGAAATTACTTAAGGAGTGCGCTGGTGAAATTGAGCCATTAATTAAAAATAACAGGGTTTTTTTGGGAATTTTGGGGGCTGGATGTGGTACTAAAATCATGCTGATCCGCAGCAAGCTCCCATGCAGGCAAATATGTGCTTGTACCAACAGCCACAGCAAAGTCTGGGTGTGCAAACACTCCTCACTGAGCGCTGAGACTGTGGGGAGGACATGTTTAACATGGCTTCATGGCAGATTTCACGTGCTCCATCCTTGTTGCTCATGCAAAGACAGTAGGAAAATAGATTCAGATGGTTCTCTGTGTCCCTGCCCTTTCCTGGCGGTTTTTGTGCAGACACATGGTTCTTTACCCTGCTCAAAAGCACCACCTGGAGCTGGTGAGGGAGCAGCAGACACGGGGGGAAGGTGCCAACAGCCCCTCCACAGAAAGGGGAAAAATAAATCAGGGAGATGGGGGTACAAGGAATAGCAGAGGCATTGTGATATAAAACTGTAACGATCAAAATTAACGAGGCTGTAATTACCCGCTGAAAGTGCCACGTGTGGGTTCTCTGGAGCTGTTCTAGATCCTGACTCTGCATCACCTAAAGCAGGACTATTGACAACAAAATACACCAGCAATTCAGCAGCTGCCTAAAATGCCTTTTTAACAGTTAAACCTCAATAAACCACAGTTTCTAGAACAGAATTCGGACTTGATTTGGTTTCAAAATAGTACAGGAAACCTTTCAGTGGTTTCCACATAGCTGTTCCGAGGAAAAGAGAAACACTGGTGTAAACAAATCTAAATGCAAGACAATGTGCAAATTATACAATATAAACACAAAGAAAGGTGGCTTGTTCTTAAAAATCCATTTAAGTACTCCACAAAGATGTTCATGAGAAAATTAAAGGGTTAGTGTATTACAAAAGCTTAAAAAAAAGACATGTAATACCCCATTTGCCTATTAAAATCTCAAATTACTAGAACAAATTTTTAAAAACCAATTTTTTTAAACATTTCTGCTGTTGCCTACCGTCTGCATTTTACTCATTTGCTCAGTGAGAGCCAGTTAACCAGTTTCACTTTAAGATTCTCATGCATTCAGAAACAAAGCTGCACTATTTGGTCTTTAGCATTATAGGAAACAACTGAACTCAAATCAAAATAGAATTGTGCTTGGAGTTAAAATCCCACTGCCACCACCACAGGAGCCCATTCCCAGTTGGTTTTGGTTCCATTGTCACTGGAGATCGCCTCATACACAACGAGCTGTTCAATTTACTGTTCAAAGACTGGCAACTCTCCCTTTTTATTTTTCAAGGTAGATTTATTTAAGCTGAAAACCAGCATTAGAGAGGACTCCAGCTCTGCAGGACTGGCGTTTTTTGGTTCTTGGCTTTGTAAACTTGCTTAGATAATAATGCAGGAATAGAAGGAGGAATGAAAGAATTGGTTTGTTGCACTCAAATGAAAATCCTCAACTTCTAAAGATCTTCAACAGCTCAGCTGTACAGAAGAACAGTGGCTTCTGTGACACTTTTTAAATCTCATTTTTAGGCCAGTACTGCTGCTTAAAATGCAGAATGTCTCCATCGCACTGATATTGTGACAACTCAATACATTACACCACAGACATTTAACATAACTCCATACATGCTATAAAAAAAAAAAAAAAAAAACAAAACAGAAGAAAAAATAAAAGAAAGGAAACAAGTAAGACCGTAGCTAAACTGCTTTAAATACTGCATGCTACAGCACTTCACGTATCATCGAGATACGACACTGAAAGGTGACAAAAGGCTGAAGGGATTACAAAATATTTTCGGCAGGTTGGAAAGCTGCCTTCTTACTGTGGCAGAATTAATTCCCCCTCCCCGTTCTCTACTTCTAATGTTCATGATTCTAGTGTTGAGTTGGCCATGTATTTTTTTTTTTAATCCATTCTAATGACAGTGTTTCCTTAACTTAATTAAATCCATCAGTGTGGTAGCTGGGGTGAGAGTCAGCTGTGAGCTGGGTTGTCTCTGTGGCTGATGCTGGCTGTATCACAATAGGTGCATCTGAGGCCTCTGAAAAGTGAAGACAAAAGGCTTAGCACACCAAGGAACAAACACAGCACTGCATGCTTTGGTAAGCACAAGTCACATCTGCCTACAACACTCTGATAACACCATTTTACACTCCTCTGGGAGAAGGATATTAATTCCCTGATTTTCAGTGTGCACACAACAGTATTCACCTCAACTCTACATGTGGAATGTTTATTATATTTCCTTCTTCCTGTAAAAGCAGCTGATCCTCACCCACCATTCATCAGTGCCCATTAAAAATGTCATCAGAGCATACAAAAGGCTCTACAATATTTTAAATGATTGGTTTAATCCTACAGAAACAGTTTAATAAACAATTCATTAGAGCTGCAAGGGTAGCAGTACCAGTTCCGCTACACCTGACAGTTAACGCTGCCTTGACACCCCCAGCCTTTGGGTACAAGAGCCCCTTTCTGCTCTCCCACATGGCTGGTCCATTTGTTATCCCAGGATGTGGAAGGAACCTACTGATGGTCACTGACTGCTCTGAAGCTGATCCCACCAGGTTCAGTGAAGATCCTCTGGGAGTTTTCAGCAACTCTACCTCCAGTATCAGCATCACCCACACAACCCTCATGCCATGAACATTCCTTGCTCATCATCCACATCCCAGGACCTGATTTTTCCTCACTGAGCACTCCAGCACGGACTGATGCTCATACTGGAGAGCTCACAGTGTTTTCACCTACCCCTTTCATCTGACTGCAACTGTGCCTCCAAGTCCTCTGGAGAGACGTAGAATTCCTGCTCCTCGCCTTCGGGAGGTTTCGGTTTACACTTCCCACAGCAACAATTACAGCAGCAGCACAGACAGCAGCAGCAGTAGCAGCCTGTGATGAGCCCACAGAACACAAACAAGGCCTGCAGAGGACAGAAAACACAGAAATAGTCATAACCTGTGTCTACTGTGCCATGACCACAGAGTTTGTGAGACTTGGATACAGAATCAGAGAGCAAAACCACAGCAGTGCAGAGACAGAACTTAGAAGCTACAGCTTTGTACTTCATCACCGAGAAATACTTAAAATTACGTGCAAAAGTGGCTATAGTTCTCCACATTTTACACTGAGAACACTGCCAGCCTGGTTTGCTTGAATAATTCCTACAATTTAGGTTAAGTGGACTATTTTGCTGCATCTGGAAGAAGGTACAGGTCTAATGAGCGCATCTGTACTAAAATCCAGAGGGACAACAGCTCAGGACAGGCTGTAACTTGCATAAATAACCCTGGAAAAGACTGGGCTGTACCAGCTGATGCACAGGCCATGATGTACCTAGAGCAGGGACTTGGAGTAGCCCAAGGCTGTGGGCATGGCTGAGGATTGATGCTCCCAGAGGTGAGCAAGGCAGCTCCAAGTGAGCCAGGTCTGCCAGGTGCTTATCACAGTGACAATGGACTAAATTAAAGTCTTCCTATAGGTCACTGTGCAATTGTTTAAGAACAATAACGTTACAGATAGCAAACCAGCACGGTGATACCATTATTGTCTTTCTTAGCGGAATCAAGAGATGGAGGCAATGCTGGCAAAGGGTAGAAAAATGGACCCGTGCAATGAAATGTAATGAGATGTTCTCCTGTGTTCTCCAAGTTCACAGGACTCATTTTGCAAAATTATTTAGCAGATATTACCAGAGAATACCCTCCAAATCCCCATCTCTTCTAAATCCATTACAAGAGTCCAAGCTTCAATGAGTAACCAAAGTCTTGCTACGAGACCTGTATCACCGGAATTTCCTAGAAAAACACTTCTGAACTCAAGATCACACCACAATAAGAGCAGGTTAATTAACCCAGTGTCAGAAATTCAGCAACTTCCAAAGGTAAACCAAGCACAGTTATCAAATGGAGCTCTCTAAGAGTTTTCAATACCAATCCAGAACAACTTCTGTGCCCTTTTATTTACCTTTGCCCACCAGCTGGACAGCACGAAGTATGTGTTCACATTTTCTTCACCAAACTGCTCTGCTACATAGAGCCCCAGAGACCCATACTTATCGTAAATGTTCCGCTTTGTGGCATCGGTCAATATTGCGTGGGCATTATTGATCTCTTTAAACTTTTCTGCTGCCTCTGGGTTATCAGGGTTTTTATCAGGATGATATTTCAATGCCAGTTTCCTGCAGAAAGAAAAAAGAGAATAAAAACTGCGATTTGGGTTCCTGTTTTTTGATTTATTTTTTTTTTCTAATTCTGTAGCCTGCCACTCAAGGGAGACTTTCAAGTTCCAACTGTTTTCCTTCATCTGTGATTCAACTTCCCTGATGATTCGTCCTTAGATGGTAATAAAAGGCTACAGCAGTGTCTAGCTTAGTTCACAGGATTGACTTCAGACTGTTGGATTTGACCCTCGGAAATCCAATGGAAAAAAAATAAGAGACATTGAATAAAAATAGGTTTGGGTTTTTTCACCCTCAGCTCCAGCAATTTCCACCAGTAAGTTTTGTTCCTGCTACAGCAAAGAGACACCACAAGTCTAAGGTATAGCACCAAAGAGTAAATAAAAGCAAGTTGCCACAGCTGCTTGGAGAGTGTCTGAACTGCTGCTTCTGCAGTGTCTGAACACAAAAATAGAACAGACGATCACTTGTGGTTAATTCACCAATTCCTGTGCAGGAACAAAGTACTTTTCAGTTCAAGCTCTGCTAGAATAGAAAACACTTCTGAGTTTCGAGATATCAGGAAATCACAACGTACCTCCCCTAATCAGGCCAGATCTCTTACAACTAACAAAAAAAAATCAGATTAAGCATTGATAAATGTGCTAGTTCTCACATGGCCCAGACTATTTACAGACATCAGTAGAAAAAACTGGCTAAACACCTCCTGATGAACAGAAAATACGTGCTCCCAAGTAGAAAAATGACATGGAGCCATATGCTGGCAGTTCTCCTCCACCACAAAAGGTACTCGTCCTCCTACAGAAAATGACCACAAAGTCACGTATGTGAGATAGACAGGGGGAGCCTGCAGACAATTACATGTCAGCTTTGCAGTGGGGAAATGTTTAGACAAACATAAAACAAAGATGTGTGCAAGCACTTGGATGTGCCTCCAAGTATCTCACAGCATTTAAAACCCAGCCTGAGCGTGCCCTTGGGACACTTCAGTGTGCACGATGCTGCTCCAGTAAATCATGTCCACAGCTGCCACTTGTGCAGCCTCAGTGAGGGCTGAAACAATCACAACAAGTTTTATAAACCTGGAAATACAAACCTGCAGCTTACTCAGGCTGCAATAGTTAAACATTTTTATTTCCCGTCTCCTACATGTATACAAACCCCAAAGCCCCCAGGTCAGCAAAGGATGTTCGGACTGAACATGGTAAAGGAGCAGCAGAGGAAACAAGATGAGCTGAAGGTTCAGAGAAGTGTGAAGCAGCTACATTTCACCCCAGGATCTCGTGGGGTTGTTCCTCCAAAGGAGAAACTTGCAGTATTTCCCCCAGGAAGGTTAAATTATTCTCAAGTTGCTTGAAGATAAACAATTCAAACTTCCACTTAAAGCTTTTAGGAAGATAAAGCTAATTTTTGAGATTCTTGGAACCTGGTTTATTCCTAGGACTTCACCATGTAGTTGCCATCAGTATTAAAAATATAAGTTTGGAAGGGAAGAAGTTTTGGTAAAAGTTACAGACTGAAGGAAAACAATTCTGATGAGTATCCTCATGGAAAGATGATGCTGACCCCTAGTGTAATCCAAACACATTGCCACTGGTCACAGCAGCAACTGCATTTAAGCAGATTTATGGGGAATGTGGAAAGGAAGATGTTACAGGACTCTTTTTTTATAGTTTTTATTTGGTTTGCATGCAGCCATTTCATGTGTCCAACTCTTAAGGAAAGAGATACAGAAAAAAATCCTCTTTTAAACTAATAACTCCACAGAGAATAAGAAATTTTGAACAGGATTCTAGGAAAAAGTAACATTGATACTCTGTTTTTGTCCTTATTTGTATCTTTAATCTCTATCTCTCAGTACCAGAAGTGGAAAGATGGTCAGCAGGGCAGCTCTGCACATCTGGGGTCCCCCTAAGACAGACACAAAGCTATGGAACAGGAAGAGCTTAACTCTGATCACAGTCTTAAAACTCTGCTCAAATTTAGACAAGGACCTTTCAGAATGACACTGTGCATTTGAGAATTTAACTTACTAGATATAAGATGGGAAAATTTAAAGCCTAGGTATGTTTTCACACCACGTTTTGCAAGAAGCAACCATGTTTTCATCTGCTTTTCTTACACATTTTTCTTGCAAAAGGGCTAAATAAACCAACTCAGGCTCCTACATAAACAGACCATTTGCTGAGCACTGAATTAAAGCCATTTGTGCTACTGGGACAGGCATAAAACCGGAAGCTTTACCTGTAAGACTTTTTGATATCGTCTGAAGTGGCATTTTTGTCCAGCCCCAGCACGTGGTACAACGACTCCCCAGAGGTAGAGAGCGAGCGTTGCCTCTGGTCTGCCATCTTGAGCTAACCTGAGGAGAGAACTGGCCCCTGCCAAAAAATAAGGATTAGAAATGCTTAAACAAAGGAAAAAACAGACTTCCTCAAGCAAATCGTCCTTAAAAACAGAGTCTGCGCGCCAAGATTCAGCTTTTATAAAATGTGCTTTGAAAAGGTTCTTTACACATGTAGAAGGTAGAAAGTTATAAAATTCAGTGAAAACAACTATTCCATTGTTGGCACAACACCAGCCACCCTGAATCCCCACTGTATATATTCAACTCTTCTTTCCAAAAACCCCCAATCAACAGCTGAGGTGCAGCTATAGCTATGGGCTGTACAACACATCTCTAAAGTCACTTCATCTCCTTTCCTAGTCTTAATATATTAAGATAATTTATTTGTGATAACACCTATAAAAACAACATGACAACAGAGAAGCCGCTGTTGAGGCTGCCTTTTTGCACCACACTGGCATTGGGAAAACTGACTTTATTTGTATTTTCAATCGCAGGAATTACATTTTAAAAAAAAAAAATTACCAAAAACCAGATTCACCCACACCTCCCAAACCCCAGTCCCCTATCTTGTCACCAACAGCAGGTCAAACAGAATCCTTAGACAAATCCAGTGTGGCTAAGCCTGTGTGTCCCATGAGGAAAGAAGGAATGCGTGCCCAGAAAGAACTCCTCTCTCGTAATTTAAAGTTGTGAATCCAACATTTAACATGCATTCCAGTTAAAATCATGCTACTTGAGCATGGATTAACCTCCTGCTCCACATCCAAATGTGACAGACCCCAGAGGTGTCCCCTGTGCCAAGCCAGGACCAGATCTGGTTATGTCCTCTCCCATCCTGAGGAGATCAGCTTTGCTGTTCTTCAGCTGCAGAACTGCAGCCAGGATGCGCATCCAAGAAAAGACTATTGGCTATTTTTGGATTATGTCATTACAATTAGCCCACACCAGATTATGCAGCCTTTGAAAAAGATATTTAAAGCACCAGACTTTTCCAATTTAACCCTATGTCTTATATAACAAAGTTAATAACTTCAGCTTTCACAAGGCTGGCTGAAAGCAACACCCTTAGGCCTCACCCCCTGCACTGCCTGGGTGGAGCTGTGACCTCACAACTCACAAAACCCCAGCTCTGCTTTCACCAACACATGGGAATTGTCACACCCACACAAGAGGGACTGACAAGGATGTGGACAGACACATCAGCACTGTCCTGTTCAGCTCAGACCCTACTGTTGATTCTGTCCCTCATTTGACCTCTCTGACTTTACATTCATTTAACACTGGGCACCAGGTCCAGTTGCTTTAACTGGAATACACTGGCTAAATCAAACTCTCATCTAATCTCCTTCAAGCAGCCTTTGGCAATTCCACCCAGTTTAATTTAAAGGTTCCTATAGGAAGCTATAAATTATTGCTATTAATAATAAATAGTCTAAACTCTAATTCTCTGGCTAAAAATTCAAACTACACCCCGAATCTGGAAGGTGAATGTGTGGGTAGGGAGAGAAAATCTTTTCTTTTCAAGAATACTGCTCAGTACCAAAAGCTTTCTGTATGGGAGGAAAATTCCTGAGTGCTGCAAGACACAACACAAACAACTCACTTATTTGGGCATAATCTGATTCAGTGAAAGGAAAACCATATTTCAGGACAGAAAGTCCACACCCAGGCACACAGCAGACACAACCCCCTGGGACAGCCTTTCCCAAAGGCAGTCCCCCAGCACCCTCTGCCCCGGCGCTGAGGTCAAACACTGATGATCCTGACGTGTCTCTGGTAATCCACCTAATCACACCAGCCTGCTGCCACTGCTTCCCAGGCTCCCTGCTCAGCTCCTCCTGCTCTGTGACCATCATCACTTCCTCCCACCCTCCTGGGAACCTCCCTGCAGCTCCACCACACCATCCCTGCCAGCAGCTCCCTGCCAAGGAGTGTCTGTCACTCCTGCTCTTGGACAGGGACCTGAGAAGTCAGGAGGGGAGAAGAAAAAGCATCCTGATTGGAATTCTACATGCTGACTTAGCCCTTCCAAAGAAGATATTGCTTCAAACAGGAGCTTCCAGGGCATTATGGACGTTTTTGCTACAAGCTGCAGCTCTATTTAAGCATAACAAGCTTCCTGTAACATCGATCCAACATGGCCTTGGTGACAGATGCTGCAGATCACAGCCATACACCATGTTCTGCTTAACAAAATCTCTGCTGTTAAATTAGGGCCAATTTGTTTAATAAAAATGAATTCAGTTTGACCCAGGCAGTATCTATCAGTCTGCAGGCACAGGGATGCAATTCCACACTGCTGCAGCCTTAATTGCTTCCATCTGAACAGTGCTGGGGATCCACAGCTCGGTGTAATGGGATGTTGGCTTTTATTTCTCCAAACTGGTATGAAATGGACACACTGGCCTTGGCAGAAGAGTGGAGGACAAGGCAGTGATGGGAATTCATCTGGGAAGCTTTTTACTTAAGGGAACAGAGGAGTATTATTACAAGGAATGCCACCTTTGTCTTTTTAAATACGAAACAGACAGTAAAGGTACAAGTTATTTAAGTTCTGAGTTTTCCTAAACCTGAGTATCATTTATCCTGCTGTTTTCACACGTGGCTCTAATTCACAATCCTGAAAGCTGCCCTGTATTTTCAAAAACTGTTGTGTTCAGCAGCAACAAGCCATCTGCTCCCTTTTCTCAGCAAGCAGAATGCCCTGAAGAGGTTTCTCTGGGAAGGCTCTGGAGAAAGGTAATCTCCTAGATTAACCAGCACAGTGTTAACCATCTGTGTGCCACGATATCCTGCCTTAGTCAGCTCTACCACAGCAGGCAACTGCTTTCAGCAGCACCAGGTAAGTACAATTGGTACCACCTCGCTGACAAGACTCAGATTAAACCTGGCAGGTTATTTATGGAAGTCAGCCTTAATGTTCTAAATACATCCATGGAAAATTCAACCCTAGAAACGCTAATTTTCTTTTCAGCTTCCCAAAAGAATCCCATCAAATTTCATGAAACTGGTGATACCTTAGTTTCTGCCAGGTCTGCTGACCCTTTTGGAAGTTGTATTTAACTCATTAAAATGGCAAAGTGTTACTACAGCCAAGAAAACAATCAATAGTTCTCTGCCAGTTTAGGGAATTAAATACTCACAGAACATCCCAAAGAATGTCTGCATCGAAAAGGATGACAGCAGATCTGGTGGCCAGAAGCAGGGAAGGAGAAATTAAACTCACTCTGATCCACTGCAAGATGTTGCAAAGAATTTCAGTGGAAGTTGGCAGTGAGAAGGGGATCAGTTTTTCCAAGAAAACATGCTGAGCTGTGTGGCAGGATGGAGGGTGGAGGTACTGACACTGCTCACACAGAGAGCAGGTGCTTGGGACAACACTTAACTGCATCTGTTGGATCTAGGAAGAACTACCTTGAGATAAAGGGATGGAAGGCTAATTCCATGGACAACACCCACAATATGTCAGTGTCGTTAGCCTCTGGAAGCAGACTAACAGCACAAGTACTTCTCATCTCACTCCAGAGCTGAAGCATTCAGTATTTATTCAAGAACAAACCTCTGCAAACTGTAATCCTCAAATATCACTTTTCCCATCTCCCCCTGTGTAAGTCACACAGGCACCACTGTCCCTTGAATTTCCTCACTGGAGGAAAAACTGCTCCAGGAAGGAGTTGTGGCTGTTCAGCTCCGCTGATCAAAATCAGAAGGGGTACAGGAAACCAAACAATGTTAACTTTAAAGATATTACTACAGCAGGGCACTGGTGCAGAATCTTCACCAGAATTCTAATTTTCTCAATGCCTGTATATTCATCAGTTTAAGTTCCTAAAAATAAAATAAAATAATAAAATCAGTCTGTGAATGCATGTGCCAATACACAGACCTGTGCACAGGTGCTGATCACAGCATTACAGTGAACTGTCTGTTCACAGTGTGGGGAATCTGGTTGTAAACAGCTGTTCCAGAAAGTGAAATCCCACTGTAAAGGAGAAAATCCACCTCCTCCTGACACAGTGAATGACACCCACCAGACACAGGATAATGGCAGGTCATTAACCTTGATGGATACTCTTTGCAATGGAGTTTGGTTAAAACCAGTGCACAACATTCTCCCAGTCTTCCAAAATATCACCAGTAACAGAGAAAATAGAGAAATCTGCAAAAGGGAAAATAAGAACCAGAAGGAATGACCCAGACAGAGTTGGAGGAGTGCTGGGAGTGCTGGACAGGAGGAGGTTGCTGCTGCCCCAGCTCAGCCCAACCCTGCATGTTTCTGTAACACAAACTACCAGGAATGCTGTCAAGCCCTCTACAATTACAGTTTTAAGAGCATATTAAAAAATTAATAAAGAGTCCAGCTTGGAAATTATGTTTTGCCAGCTCTTACAGAAATAATGTCTAGTTGATACTTTATTATACAATTTTAGGAAGCACTCGAATATTTTAGGAAAGATTTGGATTCCACAAAGAATTGCTGCTAAGTCATAAAATATAATGTTGGTTAAAGCTAAGACTCCAGCTTTTCAAAGATTTCCAGTGCAGAAAATTAACTACAGGTGTTAATCTAAAACTGAATTATTCTATCTCAACCAGTATTTATTAGCAAAAGTCTAAATAAAAACACTGAGCCTGAAAGCACTTCAGTAAATATTGATTTGTCACAGAAAGGAAAAAGCACCACTGGCCTCCACATCCTGTCCATATGTCTCACTTAGAGTTGTTCTCACAATCTGGAATTTTTCAAGGGAGAAAAAAAAAAAAAAAAAAAGAAACATTTTTAAAGGGGAGAGGAGAGAAGAATACACAAGGCTGTGTTACCACAAAAAATACGAGGTGTTTTAGGCTTGGCTTCCTAAGGTACTATGAGATTTTTATAGGAAACTTTGAACTTTGTTTCCTCAGCAGTATTTTGCATTTAAATGAGAAGCTACAAGAAATATAAAAAATTCAGAACTTACCTGGTATCTAGTTTGAGTGTTCTAAGATAAGTGACAACAGCCTTCACACACTTCTAAAACTGAATCTCCTAAAGACAAAACAAAAGCAAATTAGTTGTTCACCAACTCTGAAGTTGAGGGTTCATTGATAAATTATCATCACATTATTGGATAGTAAAAACACACAAGTGTTTTATAAACATTTGTACCACAGTAAGTCCCCACAATGTAAATACTTGTCTTTAGAATTGATCAACTGTCAAAATAAATGACAAATATTTAAAAGCACAGATTCAAGGCCTCTATGGTTTGAACCAGAACTTCAATCTCTTTTCCCCAACCTTTCGTCATGGGAAAGACACACGCCTACCCAGTTGCACAGAAACTCTAATAACCATTATCTGTTTAAGACTTTGGACTTTTTCAGTGTAGGCCTTTGTGAATATCTGTACTGAGAACACGAGGAGCTTGTTTTTCAAGTCCTGGTAATGTGTTGTGCTGTTAGAGAGAGACTGTAAAGAGGCTTAGCAAACACAGCAGACCCCGAGCTCCGGCACCGGAGCAGCAGGCACAGCCTGCTCTGGGAAGCAACACCAGCTCCTCCTGCCAGCACAAATCTCCGTCAAGAAAAAAGCAGTGTCATCCAATTCACATTCCCTCATCCCAAAGCAGATCACCCAAAGGGAAAAATCAGTCTCATTTTGGTGTACAAGGAGGGAGAGAAGCTGAGATGCCCCAGCAGCACACGCTCGGTCTTTCAGTGGTGAAGGCTCCAGACCAGACATCACATGGAAATAACAGAGCAAAGGGGCAAGGGCAGCCTAGGAAATGCCACACGGTGCTCTGGAAAAAATCAGGGAAAATCACTGCAACAGATTAAAATACCTTTCTGATTAAGCAGGTACAGGACACATCTAACCCACATTACCAATCATAAAGTCATTTATGTATTAGGTGACTGAACAATAAACCTCGTGAGCGGAACTTCAGAGCAGCTTTTACCTGGCAAGTCATCACTTAATTGTCATACAAACCCTTTCAACAGCTTTCAGAGAACAAGCTCTGAATGCACTTGAGAAATAAACTCCCCATTCAATTAATAATTAGGCCTTTCACAGGCTGGAAGGTTCCAGCATGGCAAACAGAGATGTTGGGAATACACGCAGGGAGCTGCTGGCATTGCTGCCCACAGCAGTTGCTTGGTGCCATCTGTAAGAAGCTGCTTGATCCAGCAACACATCCCTAAGTGGGTATGAATGAACCAACCAACAACTCAATAATCAGCTTATTGTTAATGGATCTGTTTAGTTCCTTTGATAGGAACCAGCAAAGGGCTTTTCCTGAATAATGAAAGGCGGAGAATTAAACTTTCCCGCTCAGAGCCTGTGCAATACTAGAGGGTGGGCTAACTCACCAAGCAAAAATATCCTATTTTGTGAAGCTATAGAAGCTCCTGGGTTCTCTGCCCACAGCTTTCTTCATTAAAAAGTAATCCAAAACAAGAACATTCTTTAAGCATTTATAGAAAGCTGCAGATTTTTAATGGTGTTGGCAACCAGAATTATGGGTTCCTACCCAGATGAAGACCACCTTTAATTGTACCACTGATTCTCTTTCAGACAGCAGCCCTAGATCCAGGTATGCTGACAGTCAAACTATGTTTGATTTATGGAGGTAAACAGATGGAAATCATGTGAGTGCAACAGGAGAAAAAAGCAAAGTCCAAACATACTTTGGAGACAAATGTACTTTGAAAAAATGAGCAATCCTGCTAAGGTCAGAACTGGACACATAATGATGTAAATATCATACAATGATGCGTGGATAGAAGGTTCAAATAAAAGGTTTTGGCCCAGGCCTCATCAAGACTCCATCAGCAGAAAAGTTAGTAATTTTTACAGCAAATATATATATAATAACCAGTCATGTAGAGACTCAAAATACATAGTGAAGTGTTGTCGTAATGTGGATGCAAGCAGCATTATTTCCTTCAGTCTCACAGCTACGCCAATACCAAGTTTCATTACGAGCAGGTAGCCTGATTTACAGCTGAAAATAACCAAACAAGACAAAAATAAATTCCCAAGGAAACCACTTCTTGTAAAAATCAAAGTATATGAGAAACTCATGCCAGCTACTTCGCATCCTCCCTTCCCCAGTGCATCCTCCCTGCCAGCACTGAGCCAGCCCAGCACCTTCCAGGGGTTCGCTCCCTCAGTTTCTTTTGCAACCAGCAATTCCAATTTAGTGACTCAGGAATGTTTTGATCTTCCCATCCAATCTCATTATTCAGCAGGCCAGACCCACTGACCCAGAGCTCTACATAATACCCTGCTTGTAATTACTTGTAAATATCCCCCCTCCTTATTACATGATATCCACAATCCAAACAAAAGCAGAGAAAAGGAAAGGACAGATGCTGGAAAAAGAACGGGAGCATTCAAAACCCACATCAGTGCATGACACCGGGTTCTACAACACACACAAGAAAGAAGGAAGTCTGAGGAGGGGAATATATGACTGTTTAAGATTCAGAAAATACAGAAATAAGTATGAAAATGAGGAGAAAAAAGATTAAAGAATGATGAAGATAAAAACAAGCAAAGCTACACAAACGCAAACTGAATTCAGCAACACATTAAAACCATGGTAAGTTTTGTAACACAGAGGAAGAAATTCGCTTGGGGAGGTTGTGTGTTCTTGCAACCATTTTGCTCATAGCAAAACCAGCTCTTCCAGCCTTATTCCTCCTGCAGATTTGAATCCAACTGATGTACTGTTGTACTTTCCCCATACACTGGAACCATAAATATGCTCAGCATGCTTTTCTCCTCTAACTAAGAGGCAGATACTCCCTTTTCCTTCCAGAAATCAGACATGTTCTCAGCCCTACCGAACAAAAAGTATATGTGTTTCTTGAGAACCCAAACCTCCTCTGAGAGATGCAGAATAATTCTGACTGAATAATTCTACGGACAGAATTGTCCTCATCCTGCTCCATATGTTGTTACCAGAAGGGTGGAAGTATCTTCAGGACACGTTGCTTCATAATCCATCTCCACCACGTACAGGAGCTGTACCATGGTTAGACAGTATTTAAAGAAACAGTGCTAAAATTAAGGCAAATAAAATAAATCAATATACAAAATAGAAACTCCTAAGTGTTTATTTTCACACCATTACCTGCTCGCATGACTTGCAAAATGAATCACTACTGGAAAAACAATGTGAAAAAGCTGAAGGCAAAGCAATCTGGCTAATAAGTGCCTGCAGAAGACCACTACTATTTTAGAGCACTCTTCTTCTCCCTGTAGCTGTCTTGAAATAAAGATTTTTAACCTATTAACTGGAGCACTAACATCTACTATTTTGTTAAAGCATCCAAGAGTGTGTTTTGGCATTGCTTTTATTTTCTATATCACAGCACAAAAGCCTTTCAGCTGAATTTTGCTATTCAGTTTGTGACCTTTTGATAAAGATCATCTGAGAGATTTCATATCCATAAAAACATTCTGTTTTAACATATAAGCCCTGATAGAAAGCTGAGTATCCAGGAAATTAATGTTAATGTATACATCTCCCAGAAAAAAAGAACTTTACTATGTCCCAATCCATCTTCCTTGGGAACCGAGGACATGTCTCCCACACAGAAAGACTGTGACACTAAAAACTTCATTAAATTCTCTTGAGTTCTTAAAAAGAAATAGAAACACAGAACTTTTAAATAATTGAAATCTAGAACAATACCATTTTCCTGCTACATTCAAGTCTGAATTGATGTAACATCCACCACTGATGACTGTAAGGGAGGTTACACTGAAACTTGGACAAACTTAACTACAGCGACACAGTGTTGTTCCTCTAATGAGCTTAGCAGATTAAAATGTAACCATTTAAGTCTGATTGACCAACCTGTTATAAAGACTTGTGACCTTGCACCCTACACAAGAGTAAGATTCAAAATCAGTAAAGAAGGTTTTCCATTTAGGGGAGAAAATATGAAGTATTGGATCTGCATTTTCTATCCTCTCTCCTCAATTAAAATAATTACTCTAAAAACCTGGGGGGGTTTGCTGAATTCCCTACTTAGGATTTCATTGCTCCTATTTAACCCTTCAGCAACATTAAATTATTGTTTATGGCATCACAGTAGTTTATGTGCAGAGTGCAAGCATCACAAACTGCACATGGCTACAAAAAAACCTGCATCTGTTTACTCAGCTAGCTAAAAATCTCTGAAAACTCCGCAGCTCGAAGTTTGCTTCGTTCATTATTACTCTTAATATCTCCTCCCTATAAATAGTTTTTGAATCACTGTGACTACTCTCTGCAAGTTCACTAGAACAAATCAGCCAACCCACAACATTCCCTGCTGTGGGTGGAGTGATGCTAATGCCACTTCTGGAGAAAATACCTTCAACTTCTTCAAAGACATAAAGCCCCATTTCTGCTAAGTGGGTTGTATAAACTACATCAATAAAAAACCTCATATTGCTAATGACTATATCAATATAGTCTAACCTTTAAAACATAAAAGAATTCTTGGAACAGATGGGTCTACTCACATAAAAATGAGATTTAAGCTATTTTGTCACACCTGTAGGTAAGACAACTAAAGGCTTTTAAATAGGAATAAAAGAAAAACAGAAGTCTATTGTCTTGTGTAAGAAAAGGTTGAGAAAATTACATCAGTTGTCAAAACACAAACTCCTTGACAGACTGTTACAAAAAGAGAGTTTAAGGAGAAAACGTCGATCCAAGCAGCCCCTTGTCACAGCACAGGAGGCTTTTGCCTGGTCAAAAAGAAGGAACAAAGTGAGGTTACAAAGTACAGCAAAAAAGCCAAATAAGCAGTCTGAGACACAAAAGGAACAGACAGGAACACATCTTTCAAATTACAAGTCGGTTGGCAAAGGGCAAGAAAAAGATTTATCTGAAATTAACTTGGAAGGGCAGGGGAAGGTGGTTCCTCTCTGTGCTCATCGACAGCAGCAGGAGACGGAGGAGAAAAAAAGTTCATTTCTATTTTCTTTTCTTATCAATTGTGAGGCAGGTGAAAAGGTAAATGAGGGTTTCCCCGCACACACAATTTAAGTAATTTAGAAGTATGGCCTTACAAACTGCAAAACATATACCAAAATTATTTTACACCTAATTTGGCGTTAGAATTGCTCTGTTGTCAAATAAACTTATAAGCACTCTTGGCAGTTTCAATCATGAGCAGTTTTTGTTAAAGACTTTGAAATGAAGACATTATTTTAATGGGAAAGAAAGCAAAAAGGAAGATCAGTTTACAGCAACAACAGAAGACAATATACGTATCTTCACCCTGATCTAAAATGATCCACTCTGGTGCTTCCCTTTTGAGAAACTTCACCTATTTTCAGATTATTAATCTCTGCTCTTTAATGGTTGTCTCCCACCAAGTACACAAATCTTCCACTTCAAAAAAGTTATGAATAAAAAGGCAAAATACACAGAATTGAACAGCAGAATTTATAAAGAATTTATATTTTCCAGAAACAACCACCCACCCAGCTCAGGAACAGAAAAGCCAAAATTGCCTTTATATGATTACCAGGAACCCAACGTCACTGCCTCTGTCAGAGCCTTTCTATTTCAAAGGAAATTAGGTTTTATTCTAAAAATTAAGCTTATTTATTTAATAATACAGGCAGAAAGTAAACGTTCCCCCCCTACTTTTACCTCTTGTATCCAATCAGGTCCTCCAGTCTAAGATGATGCATAACTATTCAAGCAGCACATGTATCCACTCAGTTTAAGTTCCAAAGACTTTAGTTCCAGAGATTATTTCTTCTGCAAAGTTAAAACATTCAGTGCATCTAAAGACCCTCTCTCCTCCTAACTGCTCAACTGGATTTCCCCAGGTTTGTGGAGGGTGGGGAGGAGACCATTTCATTATTTCACTTCCTCACAGAAACTGAGCAATTGGTGTTGTAAAAGATATTTTATGCTTGAAAAAACAACCCAAAGCCCAAATACAAACAAAACCAACAAAACATCACCAGAAGCAAGTGGTGCTCTGATTAGAAATGGGGCACAGACTGTGGATGAAACTCCTGTGAGGGGTGAGCACAAGCCCAAGCAAACCAACACCCCCAGAGACTACCTCCAGGATATAGCTATATAGATATATATAGATATGACATGGAAGACATTCTTCATGCCACAGATTCCTCCCCTCTGGATGGTGTCAGGTGCTACAGAAAATGGTTTAAAAGCCACAATGAGATGAGTTTCATCCCTGCTCCATTCAAATCCCCAGCAAACGGGACACTCAAAAGCCTGAAAGAAATTCCACAGAATTCCACAATAAAATCTGAACTGATCAGCACAGCTTGTATTACTCAAACTTTTCCTTGTTGTTTTGGCAGGAAAATACAACCAAGGTCCTTTTTGAAGGCTGGGTGGTGCGAGAGGTGATACCTTCACTGCATATATTTCTGTTTCTTCTCAGGTGAATTAAACCAGAGCCCATGTCCAGGGGCAAACACACATCAAGTGCACACAAGTAAATCACAGGAGAAAGCACCTTGGGGTAGAGAACACATTTATTCCCTAGTGATCCCAAATGCATCCCTATTAATTCAATGCTAATGTCACAATAGTCTTATCATATCCCCAGAATGTTACCCAGTACACCCCCTGTATGATGGAATCAGCTCTTTTGGCTACAAATACCCAAACAAATCACAGGGCTGGATTGAAAACATTTTTAATTTAAACTGGCATTCTCTTACAGGAGATAAACTCTTTGGTATTTTCTAACCATACAGTGTGGTTTCACCAACAAAAAGATTTATTTTATACTACTCCCCCACAAACCATAACGATATTTATTTCCCCTGTTCTCTCACTGTGCATACATTTAATCTGCAGACTGCCTGATGAAGGATGTCCTCAGTTCCACCACTCAGTCTAGCAACAGCATTTCATGGCTGCTTAAAAAAGAAAAAAACAAAGCCAGTCCATAATTTAGAAATAATAAGGCAACAGAGAATGTATTTGTCCTACTGGTTTTCCCACTAACTCACTGATGATTTAATAAGAAAAGACACAGCTTGAATTTCAGACCATGGACTTAGTTTGAAAACCTGACACTTCAGGAAAAAACATGTTCAGACTTTAATTGTAACTGAGTTTTCTAACACTGTAATTGGGTGAGAATTAGAACACATATAGACTTTACACACTAGGTTTTCAGTCACATTACAGAGGGCTTGGAACCAAAAGGTCACTATTATACTGGGGCATAATTTAATCACTGCCATTCCCAATGCCTTTCAGTTTCAGCACAAAGTATGGAATTTAGCCTTTTTTCCACATAAATAACTGATAATAAATCAGAAAACTCTACGTATAGTTTTTGTGACTGGTGTTTTTAGTCCTCTCTCTGATTTTCACTAACACTGGAGCATGACAGATGTCTCTTCACTCTGCCTGTACCCCTGATGTGATGCCATCAGTACAATGTTAAACCAGGGTCATTCCTACATGTATTCCCCAAACCAAGGCTATGTCCTCCTGGAGATCCTTAACAGGAACAAAATTAGTTGTAAAACACCATCTTTCCTAATTTAGGGTTATTTAAAAATAATATTTTATACATCTACACATTTAAACAGCATCAATACTGCAAGAAGAGTGAAAGTCATCACAAATCCTTTTTAACAGCAAGAAGGACTCCCTGGCCCTTGTATGGAAAACATCGACAAAACAAGGCACAGGAAGAAACGTGATTGTAAGATAAGCTGCAGGAAACCAGGGTAAGGAGTTGTGCATTACAGGACAACCATAGGAGATGCTGGGTTTTCATCAGCCAGGACGTTGCATCCAACATATATTCCATGCCAGGCCCAGCAATAAAGTCATGTTGGCTGCTGGCCCAGTTTTCCAAAGCACTCAGGGAAACAGTAAGGTAGGCTTGGGAAATTACCCTGAGCACCTTCCAAACACCTTCTGGTTAACTCTGACTGCCAGGTTTTCCCAAGTCAATTGTGATGAGTCGATGCTGTGCCAATTTAAAAGTGCAACAAGAATGAAGTGAGCGAGTGTGGAAATCAGGAACTTTGTAGGAACCGAAAAAGTGAGACATTTATTAAGGCAAATAAATATTTTCACTAGTTACTGTCCAGACAAAAATATCTCTGTTGAACATGCATTTATTTTACTCTGTGATAAAAATGGTCTACTCCAAGCAAAAATGTTATTTCCCAGCATTACCATTAGGGCCTTCAGAAGAGGGACTGACTGACTGACCAGTGATTTGTCAAATCAAACCCCAAACAGTAACATCAGTTTTCTAAAGAAAATATATGCTTCAGACCCTACTTTTTCTTCATTATTCAGACCAAAAGAACTCCAAGAAACACCTCAGAATCATACACATGGAGACAGCAGGGTCCCTGTGTGACAGAGCTCATTAGGCTTCACACGGAAAAGATTCCTCAATTTCTCAAAGAACAGCAACTCAGAATGAGCCTGCAACTTAAATCTATTCACTGCTCTGAACAGTAACTCAATCTGGCTTTCAAACTCAATTTAAAACAGGAATATATCTGGTTATAGCTTCCCAGAAACAGGTCACCTCAGATTTCAGTGGATTTCATGGTCCCTTCCTTGCTCCTCAAGAAACAGCAGGTGAGGAGATGCCAGGGAGTGCTGGGAAGAGTGTAGGATCCAGGACCTTCAACCAAGGAACTGCCAACCACTCCAAGTCTCTTCCACAGCTCACAGTACACACCAAGGACCACACAGATCCAGTCAGGTGAGGAGTCAGATTGGTCCAATGCATCAGATCAAAGCCATCATCAGCCTGACCCGAAACTGCATTGGGATAACTCCAACCCCTGTGGACTAGAGCAGATCTTAAAAAAAAACCCAACCCAGCACTGCTTCAATTTCCTGTCCAGATGATTTCACAGGGATCCTATATGGCCTTTGTGTGAAAGCACATCAACACTTACTCATTTTATTCCCCTTTCACCTGCTTTTATCACAATGTCACACGTCTCCCAAAGACAAACTGCCACGCTCCAGACTCTGAACAGGATCTTACACATCCCATTTTGTCTGCTCTTCCCCCTTCCTGTACTTCTAACTATCAGAAGCAAGAGATTCAGCTTCCATGATGACCTTAGAACCACAGAGAAGAAAAATTAAGACATTCCTTAAAATATTTTTAAAAACAATCCCTTAATTGCTTACCCTCAGGAAACTCTGGAAGCAACCTGAAATTATAAATATCTCACTTGATGGGGCCTAGCCTTGGTAGAAGGAATTTCCTGCACCTGGCATATTCAAGATTATGGCAGATATTATCACTAGTAACTGCCCACAACATCTGGAGTTTGCATCCCAAGTCCCCCTCCTTTCTACAAGCGGCTTGAAACCTAATTATGTGTTTCCAGTAAATGTCCCTAAATCCTCAAGCCATGAGAAGCAGATTCGTAAGGAAAATTCTCTGACAACTGACCCAGGCAAAGGCCCACACAAATAAAACTGCACAGCAACAGAAAAACCTGCTAAGATATAAAACAAGTAACGGCAGATGGAAAGGAAAAGAATATTTTCATTTGAAGTACAGCCAAAAAATTAAAGACATAAAAGGGGAAATGCAAAGAGAAGCTCTCTGTGAGTTTCTGCTTTTTGGAACCACATAATAGGGCATTGTAATGACATCAGAGAACTCTGAGCTTCTCCTTTCCCACTGCAAAAGATGAGCTATCCAGAGGTTCTGTACATTCACTTTTTCTACAGATTGTTTTTTAAAAGTTGCAAAGGTTCCAGAATCTCTGACACCGAACACAAAAATTAGTGAGACCCAGATGAAACCAAGGAAGGACTGTGAAGCTTCAGTGACCAAAGCAGAAGAATGGTGTAAATGCTCCTAGAGGAAGCTAGAACTGTAAAAAGAGTTCCTGACAGATATATAAATAAATATTCTCAGAGGGAAGAGGAAGCCCAGAAGGCAGGAGGGGAAAACGTGGAGTGCTGGTGGATCTCTGCTTTGTGCTTTTCTGTCACTGGTCTCAGATACTGCCTGTCACTGCATCCACTGAACTACTGACTTGCATCATTCATTGGTCAGAAGCCATCACCACAAAAATTCCACTTAATGAACGAAGACTTATGTCACAAAACAGAAAAAAAGTTCCTTAGTGATGCTGTGGTAAGAGGCAACCAAATGCCACTGGGTTGTTTCCTTAACCATTTACCCAACAAAGTTTAGATGATGGCACTGAAGGATATTAAAAAGAAAAATAAATAAAGAGCCCCAATCTTTCATTGAGAAACTCTATTCTCATTACAAAACCCTTGAGCAGATTATGAAAGAGGAGATGGCAGCTGCTAACTTAACTTGGGCCTAGAGGACTCGTTCTGTTTGCACCCCTGTGCACCACAAACCTTCAATTTTCTCCTTTCAATACTTGCACAAGAAGATGAGAAACTTGCATCCAGAGGAAAAAGGCACTTAAATTTTACTGAATTTGGCCCTACAACACACTGGCACTGAAAATACTTCAGCACTAATGAAAGAGGCAGAAAAAGGCTTTAAAAAGGCACATTTCAGTGCAATGCAGATACAAGGTAAGTTGAATCAGGAAGAGCTGCCAGGACATAAGACATTTCAACATATGCTAAAACAATCTTATTCATGTTCTCCCACTAAAAAAAACCATGTATCACCAATGCATTAAAACCCCATGATTAATGCCACTAATTAGAATTAACTATTCTATGCACAAAAAAATGGTAACCCTTTTTATTGGCTACCATCACTTTATTAAAAACATTTCAGCAATCTTTTAACGCACTTTCTGGAACACAGATCTTTCTATCAGTTTGCATGGCCTGAAATAGGAAGCAAAGTCCCTCTGAAGGTAAAACATTGACTTTCCAACAACTGTGCTTTGTATATTTTTATTGATTAAAACAATATTTCAACTGAGCTTCTAAGGAAACCCAAAGATATTGCAACATTCAAACTCCTTTCTCTCAAGACTGAAAGCAGCCACTGGTCACCAATCAGCATCACCACGGAGCATCAGTACTGCTTAATTCAAATTACTTCAACTATCAGAGCACCTGGAAAACAAATTCTTCAGGTGAAAAGAAACAGCACAATTTTTTTTTTGGTGCTGGGCATTGGTGATGTTCCTCATCCCTCCCTCTGGATTCTGCCATGACCCATCGGTCCCAAAGCCCAGGTGGCCACACCTGAGAGAGGGGACAGGCTCACTGCAGGACTCTGTGCCATCTGCTGAGAAGGTGGGGTCACCTCACGGAACCTCAGTGATGGCCAAGCTTCATGCTCCCACTCCTGGAAAACGTCTTTTCCTCAGGCCAGTGGAGAGTGACAGAAGATCCTCCTCTTTCCAGACAGAGGCAAAGCCAAACAAAGGGGACTTGCAAAGCTCCAGAGCAAACTGCGAGGGAAATCAGTTAATGTATTAAAACTACCTTAAATTAATCCCCCTGTTTGTGGTTTGACAGGAGAGCAGTGAAGTTGCCAGCTGATGCCAGTTTGCATGCTCTGGGGAGGTACTGGAATGCTCAGTCCAGGTGTAAACTCTGCAGAAAAGTTCTGGCAACCCATTTCCAAACATACTGAAAAATATTTCGATCTTGTTATTAACATTAATGATACTTTAAAATAGATCTTTAAATGGCAAACTGATAAAAGAGGGAAATATGGCAAATATCAGAGGCCAGTTACAGCCCTGTTGTTCTAAGTCAAATTGTTCAATGGACAGACAGGATCTGCTGAAGGCCCTTCCAGCCTTCAACTGTGCCTGCTTTCCCAGAGACGATATTCTGGCAATTGAGTTCATACATTCAAAAACAAAGTCAGAACAACAACTTTTACATTTAACCTAAACCATGATTTCTTAAGGAATCCAGTTAGGCTTCCATTCATATTCCCTATCTCACTTTAACACAGACAAAAATCCTTCTTGCAGCTCACCACGAGAGGAACTACAATGAATAACAGCATCAGAGCTGACAACCACCACCTACCAAACACAGAACCTGTGAGGCCAAGGGGTCTCAACATCAACGCTTGTGCTGCCAGGCTCATGGCATCCCACACTGGTTTGTGTTGGAAGGCACCTTGCAGATCATTTAGTTCCAGCTCCCTGACATGGGCAGGGACACCTTCCACTATCCCAGGCTGCTCCAATCCAGCCTGGCCTTGAGAACTTCAGCGATGGGGCAGCCACAGCTTCTCTGGGCAGCCAGTGCCAGGGCCTCACCACCCTCACAGGGAAGAATTCTTCCCAATCTAATCCTCTGTCAGTGAAGCCATTTGCCCTTGTCCTGTCACTCCAGGGGCTGGAGTCGCTCAGTCACTGAAAGGGGCTCTAAGGTCTCCCTGGAGGTTTCTCTTCTCCAGGCTGTACAACTCCAATTCTCTCAGCCTGTCTCCACAGCAGAGCTGCTCCAGCCCTGGGAGATCTTCATGCTCTCCCCTCTGGACTCGCTCCAGCATGAAAGTTCTTAAGGCATCCGCTGGTACAGCCCCGTATTTTCCGAAGTGTGACGATCCAAACTCCCTCACTGACTCCGTGGACGCCTTCACGCGGCACGGTGAGAATGGTGTGAGAGGCCTGTCCTTGCCACAGCTGCATTCCAACCCCTGTTCCAATCACCACCTCTGGCAGGCTCCAACCATCCTGGGCAACTTCCCTGGTGCAGCCAGGTCAGTGATGGTGCCATCTCAGCCACAAACCTGCCACCAACCGCCTGCAATCCACTGCAAACCAGGACATGCTACCAAGGGAGAGGGGAGGTGGATCACTGGGTGCTCAGAAAGACTGAAACAGTGTTTATACTTCCTGGGAATGATGAACACCAACTATGGTCTACACTAGGAGACAAAACATGCTACAAAACATTACTTTTTTCATGCACTCACTGATAAAAGATGGTTAAATATAGCACATAGCCACGCTGTGAAAGAAGGGAATCTTGCACTTGAACCTCCAGCCTGCAATTTATCAATGCAACACATTCAAAATTTAGGAGGAACATGGCCACATTGCAGCATCTCCCCTTTCATTTAAATGTTGCCGACAATCCCTAAGATAAAATAAATGAGGGAGGGAAAGAAGTATTTATTTATGCTTACAAAAAGCTATTTGGCTGAAAATCCCATCTCCAAACCCCGAGTTCTCCACAGAGCAGATCCTGCACTGCCAACAACATGACGAATTTCTCCAAAGCCCTTAGAGCATGGCGAGAAAACCACAGGAAGCTGCTCAATAAAAATAAACTTCTTTTCATCTTACACTCTATATATTAATGTCAATTTCTCTTCCACTCCAGCTTTTGCTTCCCTTCTTTTCTCTCTCTCAGGGCACAGCACACTTGATTTATTAGAGCTAATTCATTAAAGCAAATGAATTTGGCATCTATTTTTCAGGATCCCTTAGCCAGATTAGGATTCTATCATATTCTATCAAAAGCAAACAAAGATGCAAACACTGATCCTAAGCAACCTGAAACCAACAGATGCCTGAGAAGCTGAAAACGCCTCTAATGAAATTGCAGTCTAAAGAATAAATTCCACTTCAAGGAGGCTGCTACAATTCAAGAATTTAAATAGGTCCAATCCTGACGCATTTCCAAAGGAAATCCTTGCAGCTCTGCATACTTTGGAGAGCTTAATTTACCCAGAGAAATGGGTGAACCACCACTGCTCAGCCACTGGGTGACTGCGGCCTGCAAGTTCTTGCTTCAAAAGCAGCAAACTAACACAGTATTTAAGCACACACACAGCATTTCCCTTTCCTGACGATAAGCTGGCATGAGGCAAACATCAGCAGGGAGAATTAGATTATTTCACGCCGGTCTGAGATGATGTACCAAATTTATGCCTTTTTTTTTTTTTTTTTTAAACCTTACCGCAGCACAGACAGCCCAACAACAACGTCTCGCAGTGCACGGAAATTAACACCCCAATAAAAACAGACCTAGAAAAGATAAAACCCTTTGGCTTTCCCTCTCATGTCAGACAGGATGGCCTTCACCTTGGTCCCCAGGGAGCTCCATCAGAGCCCACACTCCGCTAATAAATTCAAGGCTTTGTGTCACTGGTGTGGAACAGTCAGGTATTGATACAGCACAAAAGCAGGAGCGAGGCGCTATCAGGGAATCCGCTGTCTCCGTTCGGTCCAGTTGCATTCCGCGTCTCCAGAATTACCTGACCGGAATTCTTAATTTGAGAGCCAGAAGACACTGCACGAATAAACAGAAATATGCTGCCTTTGCAAGTTTCACGTTATAAAGGCTGGATTTGCTTCCCGCTGCTGGTACGTCATTCATTAAGCACCTCATCAGCCGAGCGGCTACTAATTATTTCGTTTAAAATTAAGCAGGATAACGTAAGGAAAGGGAAAATCACCCTGGCTTCTGGAGCGAGCCAGGGTGATTCACGGCTCCCACACACACGGATGACTTTCATTTGGAATTCACCTTCCCAGGCCTTTTGTTCGGGGTTTTTCCCCCCTGCTCCGGGGAGAGGGGGGGCACGGGCCCCGCACCGCCACCGGGGACCAGGGCGGGGGGATCCCGGGGCGGG
>VZTJ01001560.1:310594-337223 GCA_013397795.1 Orthonyx spaldingii | reverse complement strand
ACCGGGACCCGGCCACGGGAGGGGGCGGCGCCGGCGCACTGCGCATGCGCGGCCCCGGCACGCAGCGCCCCCGCCGCGAGCGCGCGGCCGCAGCACCGGGAGCGCGCGCGGGATCCCGGCGGGAACGGGGGCGCGAAGGAGGGGAAGGAGGGAGGGGGGAAAAGCCGGGATGGAGCGCGGCAAAAACGGAACTTCCCTGACCGGGAATCGAACCCGGGCCGCGGCGGTGAGAGCGCCGAATCCTAACCACTAGACCACCAGGGAGCGATACCAGTAGTTTTCGCTCGCCGCACTTGAGGTGCTGTCCCCGCGGCCAGGCAGGGACAGCGACACCGGGGCTGGGGCTGCGGTACAAGGGGCGGGGGCTGCCGTCCGTCACGGGAGCCGGTGACTGCGGCGCAGAGACCGGGATCCGCAGTGGGGTTGGCGGCTGCGGCGCAGGGATCGGTGGGGCCGGAGGCTGCAGCTCTCCGCAGGAGTTGGTGGCGGTGGCACGGGGAGCTGTGACATGGGGATCTGCGGGGCTGGGGGCAGAGGTACAGGGGCTGCAGTCGGGCGGGGACAGTGGAGGAGCCCGAGGCTGGGGCTGCAGCAGCACACGGAACAGCTCCAGCACATCACCCGTGTGCCGCAGGACTGAGGGTGCGCTCTTTGGGGTGCTGTGCAGGCACTCAGCCCGCTGCCCGCACACCGACCCCCGGCTCTAGGTATGCTTTGGGCAGCACATTCATCCCCTGCCCCGTCCCGAGGATCCCGTCCTGCCACCCCGCCCCCCCAGCCCCACACCGGCCCTTGGCGTCCCCAGGAGCTCAGTGCAGAGCTGGTTCCCTTTAATGAAAACGAGTGCTTACAATTAGAGCAAAAGTGGGGTTTTTTTTCGCTCATGAGTGTTTTTCCCAGTTGCTCAAGTTTCCTGTCACTCCTGGCTGTTCCCTGGGAAACATGGCTATTTCCCAGTGTTGGTAAAAGCACGACTTCCACCCATCCAGTGCATGCTGGAGCAGGTGACCCTGGGGTGGTGACCCCAGTGCCAGTGCAGGGACACTCGCTCCAGTTATCCCTCCCATCGCTCCGGTATGGCCGTTCTGGCGTGTGGCTTCTCTGTGAGGCTCTAATGGCCTTTCCCGTCTGCTGCGCCTGACTCACATTTTAAAGGGATGAATGATGATGGATCCTATTTGTCAACAGAGTCATCGCCATGAATCACACACCCACACCCTCTCCTTGCTCCAGCTCCATCCCCAGCGCAGCTCCCGCACCTTTCCTCCTCTGAAATACCAGCAGGCCTCCCCAGCACTGACCTTGGATCTTGCAGAGAGTCTGCACCCAAGAAGAGATGCTGAGCCCGCCCCAGGACCCACAAGGGTGCAGCAAGTGGGCCCAGGCTGGCAGCCCGGGCCAGTGCTTGGCTCTGGACACTGCCCACTCGGCCGGGATGAGCACAGGCTCCCGCTGCTGGAGTGGTTGTGCAACCCCTCACAGACCATAAATGTCAAATTCTTTAAGAAACACTTGCCGTGGTTTTGGCTGAGGGCTGGGACATGGCGCCAACAGGGAAAAATGGCTCCTTCCTGCTTTTTGCAGTTACTTACTTTTCGATTCTGCTGTGTATCTGCTTTGAGCGGATGTAATGATCTGCCTTTCCCTCACCTCAGCCCGGGTGCTCCCAGCAGCGTCTCTCTTCCAGGATCAGGTCTCATACCAACCCCTCTGTCCTTAGCCCCACTTGCAGAGATGTAGTTTTACCAATGAAGTGGTGTAGGGAAAATACTCCTAACCTTCAAAACAAACACTTTAACCCCACAAATCCAAATCCAAACCCTCACCACCAAGCAGATGCCTCAAGCCTATCCGGGAATCCTTTCTCTGTGAAGAGCACACTGAGGATCTCTGCTGGCCTCTCCACAACCAATTTGCCTGCTCTGTACTGCCCTTTTAAACTCGGAGAGAGCAGCTCCCAGCTCCAGCCGTCCATCCACGGCTCCCCCTGTGCCGTGCTGTTTGACTGCCACAGCTTCCATGGAAGCGACTGATTCCCTGAGGTATCACGCTGTCAGGCCATGCCAGCACCACAGCTGCAGCTTTTCCACGTTAGAAATTTCTCCAGCCTCAGTTCCCACTGCCAAGGTTACTGCTGGGACTGCAGTCCCACGCTCCCAGCTCAGGAAAATGGTATGAGGAAGTTTGGAGTTCACCTGCAGCACCAGCGATGGAGTTTGCAGTTCCCCAGCCCAGAGCACAGGGACAGCTCGGGAACCAGCTTGGGAATAGTGTCCAGCACCTTGGAAAGGAAACATCAGACTGTAAATATTATTTAGTACATTCCTTCTTGAGAGAGCATCCAGAGAGCCAGCAGACAGCAAGCCAGAGGGATAGGATGGAGTATTTCAGTTGCTTCTTGCTGCAGGCAGTTGGTATTTACCTGACGAGTTCATAACACGCACCCAAGAGAGGATTTCAGTGCTGTTAGATAGAACAAGACAAAGACATTCACCCCATTTTCTCCCAAAGGAATCCTTTATTGACAAGTTTCCTCAATCTTTATCTTAAAGAGAAACAGTTCCACACCCAAGCTCCTGCAGTCCCCATTTCACTGGTTCTGCTCCTCAGAGGGAAACCAGTTCCAGTCAAACGAGGAGTGCCCGTGAACGACACTCTACACTCCACCTACGGCCTAGTACATCTGCCCACTAACATCTCATCCCACGTCCCCAGGTCTGCAGAGGGAGGGGAGTAGGGGTGGGGGAAATGGAGATTAATCAAATCAGTGTCAAAACTTGCTTCTCTAAAGGGTCAGAGGCAGTTCAGTCCCTCCGGGGTGATAAACCACTAAAACTACCCAGATATGTACATAAGTTTTAAAGACCTGAGTAAGTCCCACTTCGCCTCTAAGGCACAGAATTGCTCACTCTAGGTATTTCTACGTGGAGGCACCTTGCCTAGAATAAGATCAGGCCTCTAGGAAAAAACTTGGAATTTGTCAGCTCCTGAGCAATGACGCTGGACATCAAAAGAGCAAAACATCCAGCCCCTGGAGGGACTGGGTGAGCTCCATGACTCTCTGCCAGTTTTGTAAACCAAAATTAGAGCTGGGGCTTTCAACTGAGAAACCCATCCAGTCACAGCCAGATGTACCAGCTGGAGGAGCCCTCGGAGAGCAGAGCAGAGTCCCTCCACTGGTATCCATATTCCAGCCTTCAGAAATTCCTCCTCCGAGAACGAAGGTATAAGCTGAGAAGGGAGAAGCAAGTTTCATACACTCGGGAAACAGAGTGCACCACTGAATTTAACACAAGAACTGGCTTTATAAACATGCTGCTATGACTGCATGATGCAAAACTCCAGTGCTCAACAACCAGCTTTAGAACCCTTGCAGTCTTCTCTACAGAAAATAAATCATAAACAAGTAAAGCGTAAGTGATGTAAGGCTTGCAATTCAGCTTCAGAGTCCAAGGGAGCATTGCCCTAATATGATGCCAAAGCTTTTTTTTTTGTTTGTTTTTAAGCTTTATTTCTTTAAAGTTCATTGCATTTAAAAATAAAGATTCTTAGTTTTGTTAAAGCTAGAGCATTAGTGTAACAACGAGGCAGCTGCTAAGTGAAGTTTACCTTTTGGAAGCCCAGAAAAACACCCAACTGTTTACCCCATCTACCCGACAGCTCCAATGAGAGCCAGAGAAAACAGTAACAGGAGAAGCCTGGGAGCTGCCAGAGTAGCCCACACAGAGAACGGTGCCAGAAGCTGAAGCTAAGGTGCCCATGCACTTGGCTTCTCCAGTTACTGCCCTCCTCATGCTGCTCAGGGCTGTGTAACTGCTCCAAGCTATGTCAGACAAGGGAAAACTGTTTTCACCTACAGCAGTGGCATTTCTGAGCTACTTTAAGGAAACTCCAGCTTACACGCTCTCCCAAAAGGACAGCAGTGATACATTTAATCTACAAACTTTAGTGTAAAATATTATTTGTGTACAAAACTTTGCATTCTCTTTATTTGACTTGGATCCAGCAGCAGTGTCTATGAATGAAGGATGGATCTCTCCAGACTGGCTCTCAGCCCCTTCTTGGATTTGCATGTTGTTGCTGTGGTGAAGGTTTGGGAGGGAGGGGGCTCTTCCAGTTGTGCACAGCCGTGCAAAGCCACATCCAGGTCTAGAAGGGAGCGTTGTCTTGTGGTGGCTTGTCCCCAGTTCCAGAGGGGGAGTGGAGGCCGTCAGTGCTGTTTTCCCTGCTGCCCACCACTCGGGACTGGAAGGAGAGAAGAGAGTGAGGACAACAAGAAAGCAGCACTGGGAATACCATGTCAATTCCCCCTTGTCGAGGTCACCTACTGTAGCCAAGACTTCACATATCTGAGAGGCCATTTGCCCGAATACTAGTCTACAAGAAAAACATTGCAGAAATTAAAGTTTCTGCACAAGGCTTCACACTCTATGTTTACAAGACAAAGCAGACTGTTACCTTTATGGTCCCAACTCTATCTTCAAAGGACTTGAAGGTTGCAGAATTCCTTGAAGAAAGAAGAGGGGAGAAAAAAACAACCAATCAAGACAAATTAGTTCTTAACTATGTCAAATGGCACAGTGTGACTGGGCTCTGTGGCCATTCCCCTGCAATGGCACCAGCACCCAGAAAACTTCCAACTCCTCACAGCCTTTGGCACAAATCTCTCAGGCACACCAAGCAAAAACACCACATACAAACTCTGAAGGAAAACATTTATACCACGTGCACTCCACTCAATTGCTCAAGCTAAAATGTTGAGGGAAACAAGTCCTAGTTCACTGGGGAATCAAGGCACGGTAAGTAGAGAAGAAACCAGCTCTTAGTTTTTAAAAACTTCCAACTAAAAACATTTTGTTTTAAATAGTGGAAAGGGAAAGCTGAGAAAGGTAAAAAACAAAGCCTTCAGTTTCCTGTATCACATCCCGTAGGGAGGAAGGAGAAATGCCATGTACCTGCACCTATCAGCAGTTTTATTCCTACAGGGGTGATCATTTGCATCAGGAAATGCTCACGAAAATCACAGTGTAATAAATTAATCAGAGCATTTCACATTTCTAGCAAAGAAAACCAGGTCAGTTGTTTGACAACCCAACAAGCTGCTTTGCTGGCGAAGGATTTCAGGGAGTGCTCTGCACTGAGCTTCCAGACCAGGCAATTACTCATAGAGCTGCTCCCCCGGGCCAGGCTGCGGGAGCGCTGGGAGATGACTCGCCTCATCTCAGTTATTTTTGCTCCAAAGAATTGCTTTAGATTTGCAGCCATAAAACAATCTCCGTTGATCTGGAAAGAGGACGAAGAGAGAGAGTTCTGTGGGCCTTGTCCAGCCCTGGCAGTCATTTCTCCTGCAGGGAGATCAGCACCTAAGGCACCGTGAGGGAAGGCCGAGGACAGGGTTCCCTTTGGGATTCACCTCGGTATCAGCAATGGCTGTGCCGTGCATTGTGACAGAACTGTAATCCTGCCCTTCAGGGACCTCTGAAAGCTGAAAGCCTCAACCAGACTTCGGTACAGGTGCAACACTGCACTTAGTCCAAGAAAAGACAGGTGCTAATGACCTTAAGAGATATTAAAAAACCCTTTAAATAGTCAAACTGCAGGCCGTGGTTAATCCACGCCCGGAGAGGCGTCTGCTCAAGAAAGGAGCCGGTTGTACAAGTCAGAACAAACCCCCCAGCAGTGATGGAGGCAGCTGTCCTCCCCCCAGCCCCGCTCAGGAGACACAGGCATGTGCTACGTTACCTCATGGCTGGCATACTTATCGAGTGGCGGATGGAGTAGCCGCTGCTCGGAAGCATTCGGGACAAGGAGGAAAAAGTTAATGACAATTTGACACCGTGCAAAAGCAGCCTAACCCCGGCTCTGAAGCATTCACTGTCCACACACAGCCTGCTGTGGACAACCCAAGTGGTAGGAAACAGTCCTCTCTCCCCTTATTTAACAGCTGCAGCCCCAGAATTTTGATTTCCAGACACAGGATAGCCCGTATTTAACTGCAACTGTGATACAAAAGTCAATCCCAGGGCATTGGTTTGTGGTAGATTTCTCAATCTGTGTCAAAAGTTTAGGCAAGGTTTAAATAACCAGCTTCCCCTTTAAAGTCTGCAACAGCCTGGCAGAGAAACAAATGTTCTTTTAGAGCCTTGAAGGGAATCTTACCTAAGGGAATGTGAGATGGAGTGAGCCCTGGGAGAGGCCACAGGCAGCAGAGAGAAGAAGGAAGGAATGGTCAGAAACTTGCACAGAGCTAAACACTGAACGCAGGGACACAGTCACAGAATCATGGGACAGCAAAATCAACTACCCAGGAGGAAGCCTCTCAAAATAAACCACAGAAGCAGGCAAAAAAAAAGCTTTTCATTAACTCCAGACAAGTTAAGATGTTTCTCAAAGAGCAATAACAGCACCTGCATCTGGGGAGGAGAAGATGTGCAACAGCAAACCAAAACACTTAACCTACCCCAACCCATTGCTTTCACATGCTTTGCTTTTTTTAACCTTTGTTTTCTCTAAACTGAAGGTTTTACCAAGCACCAGCTGTATTGATAGAGATACCTCCTTCCCCCATTTCCCCCTGTGGTCTCTCACACAAAGACAGCATTGCTCAGACTTCAGGTGAGGACTTGTGTAAGGGCAGCCTGCAATGGATACCTGCACCTTATCTTGCCAAGCCTGCAAATCTCAAAGAACAAATGCACTGCAGGCTAATAAAGACAAGATTAAAGGTATCGTGTTTACCCTGCAACTTGGTTTCCCATTTTAAAGTTGGGATTTTGCAATGCAGTAGCATCTCAGCAGTCTGAAACAACAGACTGAGTCTTCCTACTTCTATGAGGAAGATTACAACGATGCTCTAAAGGAGCTTCTCCTGCTGGAGCAGTGTTTTATTCCACTTAAACATAATTTTTGTTTCTGCAGCAGGAAGCAGTCATGGCAAGCTGGATGTGAAGTACTTGGCAATGAGTACAAGGGCTTTTCCTGACAGCCAGAGCAAAGATGTTGGGCTCTGTGGTTTCATTTCCCCATATATCCAAGTCAGCTCTTTGGCAGGGCAGACTCCTTGAAATGCTGCCTTTGCATGTGAAATAAATTAACTTTCTACTTACTCTTGCTTAAAGGAGGACAACACAGATAACACATCCATGCACCATGCTGCTCCATACAGAATACCACAAGCACTGCTTCCTTGTTGAGTATTGTGGCCTGGACCTAGCAGTAACCCTTTTCCTCCTTCCAAAAGGATTGAAAGTTTACATAAACTCCAGAATCTGCAGGCACTTTGGGTTCAGGCTAACATTTCATAATGAATTTGCTCGTAGCATTATGTACAGAAGCAAACTTCATCAGACACCACAAAGTGCAGAGGTGGACACAATCCCACAAAGCAGCAAAATGAAAACACATCCAATTTTGCAGTTTACTGGAATCAGTAAAATGCAGGAACAGAATGTCTAAAAGCCAATTTACTTTTTAACTGTAGGTGGAGATAACAGAGACATCTGAAGAGGCCAAGATTTGAAAATATCCCACCCACTAAGGTACATTTTCTCCCCTCTGAGCAATCCATTAGAATATTAATGCAGCAAGCACTTGGTTACAGCATTAACTTCCCAGGGTTACAATCCACACACCAAAATTATTTTGACCAGAATACAACAAGTCTAAAGATTTAACATGTTACTTGTATTTAATAGCAATTTGGTCCAAGCATTTTCCATGGAATTAGGCCCACGCCCTCGGTGTATGGGACACTCAGTCCCATTCATCAGGCCTTCCTTGCATTTATCAACCGGTGAAGGCTGACTAAACAAGGAAATCCCCTCTGTTATCTCATCACTTCCAGTGCTGGAAAATAAACTCGCTTTACAAGTGAATTTGTAGTGTAAGAAGGAAAAAAAAACCCAGAGTACAGTAATGGAGGTCAGTGTAGGCTACAAGGCCTCTAGCAGAGATTCTCTGGGAACAGAGATCATCCCACTGGTTCAGAGCAGTGATCACAGCAATACAACAGACTTCACTCCTCATCAGCTCTGATCACATATCAGAACACCAGAGTTCACCTGGCAAGGGTGAAAAGTGGGACAGTTCCTGCAAAACCTTATGCTCAGAGTTAAACCTTCTTCAGAATCAGAAATAGGAAGACTTGGATATAGAACAGGAGATAGAAGTCTGTTTATATATGCAGAGAAAAACTGAAAGTCTTTAAAAAAATCATTACTGTGTTCCCCCGCAGGGCCACATATACAAATCCTGCTGAAATAACTTTGGCAGGGATTCCCAAGTGATAAGACAGAAGCTGTCTCTATTTCATAACACCTCACCCCAGGTATTAGCTATAAAAAGGAATGCAGATGCTGAAGCTGAGCAAAACCATTGCTGCAAAGGCCTGGCTGGTGCCTGGGCCAGCTGATTACATGGTCAGTTGTCACAGTGACTGTGCCAGGCCAGCTCTGCCACCAGGAGAGCACCCCAGGGTCCCCTCCCTCCCATCACCGACTCCTGGGATGGCACAAACATTTCAGCAGCTGCATGACCTGCATTCTCCCAACTGAAAAACAACAGGCAGGGCCAAGCCTGTCAAAACAGCTTCTGCTGGTGGCAGCCCTGGTTCAGGAGTTCCCCATGTGGTCCCAAAAAAAGCACAGTTTCCATTCCTTTGTTGCAACAGCCTGGCCAGACTGCAGAAACCAGGCCCCAAATTCACTTATCAGTTTGGCAGAATGTGTTCCCACCACATCTTGTGCCAGTATCTGTAATCTGCTGTGATTACATGAAAGTCTCTTTTTCCAGCAGACTAGGGAGTTTCCAGGAAAGAAAAGTTACAACTTGAATGCTGTAAAGGGTAGGAAGCCAGCTAGTTCTCTGCCAAATTCGGAGATGAGAGCTACTGAAAGTACCAAAAAATACCCTCCAGGAACACAGTAACTACCTCACTGAGGACAGAACCAGAATAAATCAGTACTAGGTGATCAGAGGCCAACAAGTTCTTACCAATCAGGTACTCCCAGCCACAGTGGAATAGGAAATTCCCTACAAAGAATGACAGCTACCCATTCAATCCAAGGTCTGAGACAGCATGTTAAATATAAGCTCTAAAGATCCTTCCTTAGTAACCTAGACAGGCTGTACATCCAGAACTAGCTCTCAATTCCAAGAAAAACATGGTCAAGGGATTCTGCGTGAAAAACGTGGATGTTACCATTAGTGGGGAAGAAATCTTTAGCTCAAAGTTCTGAGGGGCAGATAAATCACCAATTCTAACCTTGAGCTTTGTACAGCTGAGAAACTCACAGACTTACTCCCTCAGCCAGGGGAACCTGCCCCTCTTGCCAATCTGGAGAGGTTTAAATCTGCAATTATTTCAGTGGTCATCTACTTAAGGAATGGAGATAACCCCAACCACAGAACAAACTTTTAATGTTGTCATAATCTTCTGAATCAATTGATATTTTCCAACCAACATGACATAAGTGTGCCTGGAAGACATGCTGCCCTTCTCCACGGAATGTCAACACCCGGGGCTTGAAACCACATGGAATGCAGTAAACAGACTTTGCCTTTTTTGTTTTTAATCATAACAGAGCACAGGAGGGATGACCCATCTCTAATCCAAAGCAGTTACACTGAGAAAACACACCTCCATAATCCAGCAAGGAATGGTAAAGGGAAATTTTAATTCTAGTTTCTTACATGTGACATTAAAGCTGCAGTGAATCCACACGAGAAGAAAAAAGGGAAGGCTGCTAAAAATGTCTGGTCAGTTCTCCTAAACCAAACTTATAATGCCTTAGAACAAATTTTATCCCATCAATAAATCTTCAATAAGTGTTCAATCTGTTCTAAACTACAATGCACAGGGCCACACAGAAGGTGGCAGTCCATCAACAGCAACGTGCTGCCAACTAAGCAGAAAAATGGAAAAAGCCTAGTTATTGTCTAAAGTTCCATTCCTGTTTGAAACCAAGATCAAAGCACCGGAGTGCAAAGCAGAAATCTTACCTCATGTCACCAAGCTTCCTGCTGATAACAGAACCCACATTGGAAAGGGCTGCTGAAGTCTTCTGTCCCGCCTGGGAAAGGGTTTCCTGGGTCTTCTTATAACTACATGGGAAAAAACCCAAAAATTGAACTAAAAGGTTGGATCCAAAAGTGCCCCCACCCCCTTTTTGAAAAAGGACCCCATATTAAAGGAAAGAAGCTGGGTTAGTGAGCTGCACTGACTTCACTGAAAGAGGCACTTCCAGATTTGCATATATTCAAATATCTGAAGTTTTACAAAAGTAGGAAGTGTAGGATTAACCTTTCCATACACTTACACTTCTGACCATATGTTCTTAAATCTAACAAATATTTGCTAAAAACCAAAGCAAAACCAATTTTTCACATGGAAGCTCTAACACCACAGCACTGTGGCCTAATTGCTCAGCAACCACCTTTTTGTGTTCTGGAGAAAATAAATCTAGGAACCTATTCCATACTAGCCTTTCAGCCTTAAGGAAGCCACAGCATTTGTTGTGGTGTTATGTTTTGGAAGAAAGAGGCAAGAAGCAAGACCATCATCACCACACAGAAAAGAAATGCAGGAATCAGCATTAGCTCTACAGCACCAGTTTAGAAATAAATTGGTAGAGAAGTTTCCTATCAGTTACCATTAACCACAATAGGTAAGAAGTCTGACAGCTTTTATTTGCCAGCTGATTATTTGAGTTTATACCTGAGCTGGAGACACTTGAGAACCTTTGTTTCCTTCAGATGAGACTAATCTCAGGAACAAAGATTCTTTGAGTCACTTTCATTAATTCATTCTCTCTAAACTATTCTACAGTTGATGATTAACATCTAGATTTATGTCATTCTTCAGACTACAAAGAAAAGACTCAGGCTGGAAAACAAGTTCAACATTTTAAGCTTTTCTTATTCCAAATATTTCAGCTTGAGATTTTTTTTTTTTGCCTGGTGAGGACATTTAGGAGAAGGGCGTTATAAACAGCCTAATGTTCTCTCATGCCTGAGTTCCCCTGGCTACAACACCACGGTGACAATGACTTACTCACATCTCCTTCTCCCCAGGCAGAAGGGCATGGACAGCACCACAGCACCCAAACTGGATTTGAGCAATACCAATTACAACATGTTGGTTTGTTGGGTTTTCTTGTTTTAATACCACAGCCAAGTATTTCTGAATCACGAATATTAGGCAGAACAGGGAAAAGCTGCATCAGCTTCTCCTTCCCTCTTCCTGCTCCTGAGAGAGAATTCCTACAACCTACACATTTTTCAGACCAATTCTTCTTGAAGTCAACAGCTCCAGAAGAACCTGAGCGTGCCCCAACAGCAAGGCCCCAACATTGCCTCTGCACAGCACAACCTTCTGCACCTCAGCACGATTTAGGAGTGAACTGATCAGCACCAAGGCTGCTTGATCTCACACAGGGACTGCCTTCCCATTGCAACCACTGTGTTTGAGGAGAATCTCAATCCCTGCCTTCAGCAGCCAGGCTCCTCCCTGGCTGAGCCCTGTCATGGGATTTGATTTACAGCTGCCTAACAAATATCGAAGACCTCGTGCTCACCAAAGTATGCAGTGCAGACTCCAGGTCTGCTTGGCACCCAGAGCTCAGCACTGAGGAATGGTTTACAGCCTCAAAGGACACCATCATGCCAGTCACACTGCAAAATTCCAGGTATTATGCACAGCTTCATCAGATAAAGGCCAGAGATTTTCCAATTGTTTTCTACACCTGACAGCAGAATTTTTAATGTAACTGAAGAACAAACACTTGGGTGCTGCTGCTTCTGCCTGAGTGTGCTCCTTCCTCCAGCACAACTGCTTGTGCTGGCACAGCAATCGAGATCAAGGGAACGATCTGGATTCAATATAAACTTGAAAGCACAAAAAAGCAGCAGCTGGATCAGATGGCCAGCCCAGTCCTGCATCCACAGCTCCCCCACACACACACACACACACACCTCACTGCTGCCAGGCAGGAGGCAGAGCCAGGGAAGCACAAGGAGATGAGCAGCTCTGTAACCCAGAACTGCCACCAGACACACATGTGGAGCTGCACCTGTGACAGCCAGGGATCAGCTTATACAAGCCTTTAATGCAACTTAACTACACCCAGCCCTGACCTAGAAGTCGCAGCTCTTCTCCTGCTAGTGCCACAGCCTGGTTTTCCACGGGTATAAATTCACAAGCACTCACTTTCTTCCCTTAGCCCCAGCACAAAGCACAATGGAATAATCCAAATCTGGCAGTAATAAATATAAGCTCTGGCTAATACCCCGCTTTACTCACAGGCAATTGGCTACAGCAGAAGCTGCAGAGATGATCTCTGCCCTGTGCTGTTCATCCCATGGTATTCCAACATTTCACTGCACCCCTCTCCTTTAAACCCTGACAGGAAGGAGTGAAATCTGCACTCTCAAATCCTCCTTTATCCATTAACACCAGCTTCCTCTCACTCGCTTTTATCCAGCAATCACCGTTTGAGCTGTCGGGCTAAAGACACAAACCATGTCAGTCATCTCACATTCTGGTTACAGTGAAACTGGATCTGGGAACAGACTGGGATGGGTTTTGCCCTGTTTATGTACTGCTTGCAGAGGGAAAGTCTGTGGCCAGGAATGGCAAACACCAGGAAATTCCACAGCACACAAAAGCACCATAAGGTCAGGAGTCAGGTCCATTCCCAGTTCACTCAAGAGCCTTGTTAGTCACGGAGCAGAGCAGCTCTGAAACAGGAAAGATGATCCATTTGCATAAAGAAACCCAACACATATTAATAAAACCTCACCCTTGGACTTCTTGAACTTGCATTTTTGCACTCATTGAACTTTAGAGAGAGAAGCAGAAATTCTGATTGATTTCTGAAATGTTGCTGAAATCTTTCAAGCACCCTCACATCTCCTCTACCTTGCCAGCACCAATTGTCACTCTGTCCCGTGCCAAAGCAAGCAGGAAAGCTAAGGTGCCACAGCTCTTCAGGCCTTAAGTGCTCCACAAAAGCACATTTCCGCCACATTTCTGGTGCTTATGAAGTACAAGGAAACAGATATAACCAGAAGTTTTCTATTCTAGCAGGCACACCCAGGGAGGGACTCTGATGAAACACCGCTGGAGTCAGTCACTGTCAGCAAGCACAAAAACCAAGGTCACTCTACTTAGCAAGTGAAATAGTGACAGTTTTCAGCTTCTTAATCTAGAAAACACAGTTGAAAGCAGACCTGCATACTTCAAAGTTTTTTCTGCTACTCCCACGTTTTATCTCTGCTCCTCTTTCACCCATGCTAGGAAGAAAACCATGCATTCACACACGCTGCTGATAACCAGCCAGCTCCAAGGACTGCACCTCATACCCACTCCAGAGAACAGGAAAAGCTGGCTCACACCTAAGACCTACCTCCCCACAGTTTAAATCAGCTCAGAAAATAATGACACAATCTACCTGCTCACACTGCAGCACTGTAAGGGATTGCCCTACATACTGTGGGAAAGGCACAGTGAGAAGGACAAAGTCCAACTTCCATAATATCCTTCCATAATTTAGTCCAGATGAGAATTTAATTTCAGGCATTCAGTAAAAGCGCATCTAAGAGAGATTTGCATTCAACAACTGGAGTAGAACAGCTGTGAGGTTTAAGCTGTTTGAGTCTATTTGTGGCCACAACGTGACAGGAAGCTGCCCTGGACCTTACAGCTCTATTTTCATCAGGTACCACAGCAGAAAGCAAAGCTCCTGCTCCCTGCAGAGCATGTTTGGGTAAGAAGAAACTCAGCCTGGCTATTCCACAGCTTCTCAGCTGAAGGTGTAATGTGTAGCACACAGATCTCAGCTACCCAAGGGCTTCAGCCAGTTCCTGAGTGCAGGCATTTATAGAGAATCACTTGGATACTGACCTGAGGAAAAGCTCCCTCTCCCAGCAGAGGCATTTATTAGGTTAAAAAACTAAAAGCTAGGAAAGATAACTGTCCAGGTAGATCTAGTGCAAGCAGAGGACTGGGAGCAGGGGCACAGCACAGTTAGTGGCAGCAGACTGGCAGAGGAAAGCATTTGTTAAGGCTGAAGGTTAAGACACTCACGCTTCTGATTGAGTTAATTTTTCATTCCAGTCCTCCAGAGTGCTGCTGGCTGAAAGATATCTACAAACACAACTGAGGTTAGAAACAGCTCCAAGATTCACTGCAGATGCTTCTTCTGACACTTTCCACATCATTAGTGACTCTTTACACTCACAGTATCACACGCTTTATTTCTCTGACAACAGCTTCTGGTACAGCCAGAAGGAAAGAGCTGTTTGAGAGGCAGGGAGACACCTAAGCCTCAGTTCCTTTTGTTTAAGCATGTTCAAACACTGAGCACAAAGAAACAAAGCCTGCAGTTCAAAAGGTGTCAGGAAATCAAAGACTTTGCATCTTCTGCTCCCTTCCTACACGTTCTGTTGCTGGTCTGTATCAAAAGCACTGAGCAGTGAACTGAGCTTGAGGCCAAAAAAATCAGACTGCCACACCCAAAGCTGTATTTTACCAATACAGCATGATCCAGACAAACAATTAAACTTTTGTTTTTCTGATTTTCAGAAATCATGTTTCTCTGTACAAAAAAACAGTACCTTAAGGGCTATGAGAACTGACACTGGAGGTACAGAACACAGACACTGCAGAAGGTGGCTGCTCCCACCTCAGACAGCACACAGAGGTGCTCAGAGGAGGGGACTTATCACCCAGAATTCACTTGCCCCAATTAGATCAGTGGCACCTTGCCTAATGATGTGATGATCCCAATCCACATTTTCCTCTTAGCTAAATAATCTCCTTCAACGCAGGACAAAGGGAGAGAAACTTTAGCACAGAAAACACTCAAGGGCTCCTCAGGTTCAGCTATGCAGCAGGAATCAATGATTCGTGTCTAATATCAACAGAGGTCTAATATAATTAAAGAATATAATTAATTCAAGAATATATTGCAGAAGCAAAAGCAGCCAGGTGCTCTTTGTCTGCATTTGTCATCTGCTTGGATACACAGCAAAGATTAAAATTCATTGCTTTCTAGTGCTGACACTGGGAAAAGGGTCACACGCAGCAGGTTCAGAAGCTCAGGAACACTGAACACACTGGCAATTGCATAGCCCCTAATTCCAGCTACAGGAAAGCACCTCCAGCTCCTTCTCTCCCAGGTGGCCCTACAGAAAGGCAAGAGTCAAACTGATTCCTACCACAACTGATGATGAGAAGGGAAATAGTTTCACAGTGAGGATAGAGGTTCACTAACAAGACACCTGATAACAGCAGACTAACCTACCAATTACCAGCTGAAGGGAAATTGTGGTTAAATTTTTGTCCCCTCCTTTTTTATATATATAAATTGTGGTCTGGTAACTGATTGGAATTTTTCTTCTGCAATAGCAAGACCATGACAGAGATGATGGCAGTAACATTTCCTCATCTCCTCTGCAACTGAGGGATGTTTCTAGCTGGAAGCCAGGCATGCTGGAAGTAACAGTCCTGCTACACCATGCCTCCAGCTCCCAAGGAAGCCCTGATGCCTGGGAGAACAAGGAGCAGCACAAATCAGGGAAGGCAGCAAGGAACGAGGAGGTGATGCTGAGGAGCCCGAGGCACTCACAAGTCAGACTGTGTCACTTTGTCATTCCACTCTCCAAGTTTCTCAGATGTTTTCACATAACTAGAAACAGAAAGTGTTAATGAATATAACTTTAATATTCATTTTTTAGAAGACAATGACACAGATTCCAGTGACAAAGGAATAACAGAAATGGGGCAGGGACAGAGGAGGGAAGATGAGGAAAAGGGAAAGAATAAACAGCAAGATGAACAGCTCAACGATCTGCTCTGCAGTATCACTGCCAATAACTCCAAACCCCAGTTAAGTTACAGAAGACTTTTAGCCTGAACAATGCCTCTGTGGGCACCCAGAGTCCCTGTGCAGGGACAAACTTACCTCGTGGACCTTCCTTTTGGCACTGTCAAGCACAGCAGTGCTTGTTCAGGAATGCCTGTTCAGGAACAGTCAGTCTCACTTCACAGATTTAGGACAAGATGACTCTGCTGAAGCACACTAATATCACAGATTTTTTTCCTAGGAATTGCAGGCTTTTAATTCAGGCTGCATGACCCAGGGAATGTTTCTGAACTGGCACAAACTGTGAAACTGCTAGCACTTCTCTTTGAGCCTGAGTTCAGAACAAGGTAGCAGCTGCCTGTGCCTCAAGGAACAGGCAGAAATAGGCAAACTGAACCAGTCAGTGTTATCCAGATCTCTAACACCACAGGAAAAAGCATCCAGGAACAATTTATCAGGATCACAGATACGAAAATCCAGTTTATACAGACACAAAAATGATTTTTTTTAAGAGTCTTTTACTATATAAACCCATGAGAAGAGAAACCTCCAGCCACTCAAAAGAGCTCTGGAATACCCTGCTGGAAAGTGTCACACAGAGTCCTGGTTAAACACAGGTGCATCACAAGTAACACTTACGCGTTGGAGACTTGGACATCGTGCCAGCTTTTGGACAGGTTCTGCTTCAGCCCATCCAAGGGAGTCAGACCCAGCTTCCTCTTCAGCTCTCCACAGTGCCTCTCTTTGGCAGCCAGAACTTGCCTGAGAGTACCAATTTCTTCTTCAACCTTAGAGAGAGGCAGAGGTTTGTCTTAAGTCGCAGTTTAGTTAAAAATTGTAAATTAAATCAAGTTTTTACCTCCCTCTAAACTAGCAACATTTCATTAACATTAATTTTAAAAATTGGGAAGAACATCACGTGAAGAACTATTCAACTCAACATGAACTGTGTTGGAGTGGGAGGCCATTCAGGCTTCATCTCCATAAAAGTCACTGGACTGGTGACTTAGTGACACTGAGATGAACAGAACCCACTCCTTGTATTGTAATTTCAACAGCAGACACGATTCAGTTGCCAAACCTTATTAACTAAGATTTTATCTCATGATTCATTTCCTGTGATGTTGTTAAAGCAAATACTTTTTCCTCAAAGATCTTTCTTACAACACTTTCAATGTACTCTGGAGCTGTTTCCAGGCACAGTGGGTTCATTTCTACCTCAGCTGCAGCTCAGCAAGCCCTGCGTGACCACCCAGAGCAGCAAAGTCCGCCCCTGCTAAAACCTGCAAGTCCAACAATCACCACAAGATTCTCACATGAAGGAGAGGACAACGGAGAAACAGCTGCACTTGCCTTCAGTCACATTCCAAACAGAAAGCATAAACTGACTTTTAAGCCCCAAAAGGTGCTCAGATTTTAGGATGTTACATTACAAACCCTCAGCTCTTCGAAAGCATATAGGCACCCAAAATAGTTGCCTGCGAAGTGTAATAAATATTTAAGAGAGAAAGGCAAGAAGAAAAACGCATTAAGTGTTCCAATGTTTCAGTTTCTTAAGGAAAAATGGCTTTCTTTTGCTGAGCATTTACCTGAAGTGTTTTCTCCCTTCGAACGGAGTTAAAATCCTACACTGAGCTCATGGCATCAAAAGCCACTTATTTCCTGAGAGCTCTAAATTAGGCTGTTCTGGGAAAGAGCAAACAACACACCGCAGCGTTTGAAGTATCTGCCAGCTTTGTGCATTTTAAAAATTAGCTGCGAGACCCAAAGGTAACGCAGCAAAATTAAAAACCAAAAAAAAACCCAACAAAACCCCAACAACAAAACACCCGGTCCTGCCCCTGCGGCTCCTGTTTGTTCCTTCCCAGCAGAACACAACGGGGGCACAAAGTGAGCCCCCCTTACCTTGGCGAGCTCGGCTCTCAGCTCCTCCTCCTCGGCCAGCGTCAACCCCTCGGGCGCAGCGCCCCGGGCCGCGTTATCCACCGGCACATCTGTCATGGCATCCGCCAGCAGACCTTTGTTGGGAGAGTTAAGGTTGATATCTGTCGCAGACAAGGAGCAGAGGGCACTGAATAAGCAAGCGGCAGGCGAGGCGCGTTATGCAAAGCAGGGCGGCGGAGCTGCGGGAAGGGGCCGCGCCGAGAACGGGAAGGGAAACCTCCGGCGGAGTTTCCTCCGCCAGCATCGACCGGGACCGGCGGCGGCAGCGGGCATTCCGCGGCCGGCACCGGGGGCGGGGACGGGGCCCGGCGGGGGAAGCGGCGCCGAGAGGCGACCCCCGGCCGCCCCCCATCCCGGGGCCGCTCCCCATCCCGGGGCCGCTCCCCATCCCGGGGGCCGCTCCCCATGCCGGGGCCGCTCCCCATCCCGGGGCCGCTCACCATCCCGGGGGCCGGTCATCATGCCGGGGCCGCTCCCCATCCCGGGGGCCGCTCCCCATCCCGGGGCCGCTCCCCATCCCGGGGGCCGCTCCCCATCCCGGGGCCGCTCCCCATGCCGGGGGCCGCTTCCCATCCTGGGGCCGCGTCCCCCATCACGGCAGCGGCCGCTCCCGCACGGCCGTGCCCGGGCTCCCCCCGCGCCCGCAGCGCAGCCCCGCAGCCCCGGCCCGTACCCTGGTTCGCGCTCTCCATGGCGGCCCCGGGCCCGTCCAGCGCCGCCGCCGCCGCCCCCGGTGACGCGCTCGGTGCGCGCCGCCCGTTCCGGGGAGGGTCGCGGGCACAGGGCGTCAGCGCCGCGTCGCCACGGTGACGGTGACACGTGTGTCACCTCCCCCCCCCCACGCACCGGACACGGGGGCGGCGTCACGGAGGGGTCAGCGCGGCCGGGCGGGGCCGGCGGTGCCGTGAGCGCGGCCGGAGGGCAGGGGGCAGCACCGGCACGGGGCACCGGCACCGCGACCGCGGGCACGGCACGGCCCAACACGCCACACCGGGCAGCACCGGCACGGGGCACCGGGACCGCGACCGCGGGCACGGCACGGCCCAACACGCCACACCGGGCAGCACCGGCACGGGGCACCGGGACCGCGGGCACGGCCCGGCACACCGGGCAGCACCGGGACAGAGCACCGGGCACGGCCTACACACCGGGCAGCACCGGCACGGGGCACCGGGGACTTCCCTGCCTGCCACGGCCTGGCCGCTCTGTACGACCCGCGAGCTCCGTGCCCCCGCCCAGCCTCCCACCGGGCTCGTTAATCAGCGCTGATGGTTCACCACGGTAACGAGCCGCAATGCCGTCCCCTCATCCCGCCTCCGGGGTTTGGGGCTCCCGGTAGGCGCGGTGGTGCCTGTGGTGCCCGGAGCTTTCCCGGTGCCCGTCTGCAGGGAGGGACCCCCAGCCCGCTCCAGGTGTGCAGCTGCAGGGACGAGGCCGCTGCCCGCTCCAGGTGTGCCCCTAAAACCGGGTTCTCTCGCGGTGCCGCCTGCAGTGACACCAGAGGCGAAGCAGTGGCAGGAGAGGGGGGTCTGGCCTGTCCCTGCTGCGGGCAGAGCTTGGCTCCGGTGACAATCTGCTGTTCCCTTTGAAGGGGCTGGGAGTGGAGTGGGAGCCCAAACCCGCCTGCAATTCCACCTGGGTTTGAGACCTGCATCAGGGCACGGGGAAGCCCTGGGCTGCTCTGTTTCCATCCATTTTGCAGTCCCCTCCCTGGAAATCCCACTGGGTTGGGGCCTCGTTTCATTTTCAGAGCCTTTTCCCCTGTCTCTTCGGGTTGCCCATGAAGCATGAAAAGGGAAGTGAATATCGATGGGGAAATGGAATTTGTCAGAGTCCTTTCCATCAGCACCTTGGCCACACGACCAGAGGGTTTGCACCCACAAGAGTTCCTGGAAATGGCCTTCCCGGAGAACAGCACATGACCCCCATCTGCCTACTTGGCCTTGGAAGGACAGGGAGCACTTTAACAGCTTAACTTTTTATTGGAGGGGGTTTTTGAGGGGTTGTTGTGCAGTTTGGAGCCTTGGTGCACATCTCATTTTGAAGCTGAGCTCAGTGGAAACCCAGGGAGTGGCCGAATGCTGAGCCCATGAGACAAATCTGGATTTTTCCAAGCTCACCAGAGCCTGGATTCCTGAAAATCTGGCCCCGAGAGGTGGCTGCGGCAGGAGGAGCCGGGAGGGCTGCGGCTCACAGGGACTGCCGTGGCCTTTGCCAGCTCTGCCAGGCGCAGAGCCCGCTGCCAAGCCCAGCCTCCCTGAACAGCCAGGGATCGGGCTGTGCCTCACGGGATTGCCCTCCAAAAATCCCCTGCTCCACCAGCTGATTTCCCCATACCTTCAGGCGCTGGCTTTTAATTAAATGCATCACGATGCCAACTTAATCATTCCCCAATCCCAAGACCTTGAAGGGTGTTGGGAAGTGCAGAGCAGTCCTAAATTTGGGGAGATGAGTAAAATAAAATCCCTTTTGTGTTTTCGGATCTGCTGAGGCTCTGCCGGGGCTGGGCAGTTATCTGGGGGACAAAATGTCTGTGGAGGCGTTTGCTCGCCCTGGCAGCCGCAGCTCTGCACCCTCCACATTCCCCCGGTTCCCCTTTCGCTGCCACCGGGATTTTCGCTCGGTTGGGGCTTTTTTTTTTGGCCGTTTGCTGGCGAGTGCAGAAATGTCAGACCTGGGGCGAGTTCCCTTCGCTGATGCCCTTCCAGCCGTGTGGAGGCGGAGGGGAAAGAAGGGGCCATTTGACGGTCTCGTTTGGGAGGCGAGTGGCATCTCCCTGTGCCCAGGCACCCGTGTCTCTGGAAAGAGCACGTCCCCGGGCACCACGTTGTTTTCCAGCCCTGAACCACAAACCACTGTTTCCCAGCAAGGCCAGGACTTGCGTGAACGGCCACGCACACGGGGAAGCAGCACCCGTGGGCGTTCTCCGCCACCGCAGCTCCCGGGACGGGGATGCTCCGGGTGAGCCCCGACATTCCTCAGCCGCCGGTTCCCGGTGTCTGCGCCGGGCTGGGGCAGGCGCCGCTGCTCCGTGGCTTCGCTGGAAGCCGCCGCGTTCTGGGCTCGGTGCCCCCTTTTAAAGCAAGCCCTGACCTAGATTCCCTCCCTGCCCGCGCTCAGCCGCCGGGCTCTGCTCTCCCGCCGCTCCTCCCCGCGGCTGGAAGGGGCCCAGCGGAGCGGGCCGGGCTCCTGCTCCTTCTGCCAGCGGCATCCGCCCCGGCGGAGCGGGGAGCGAGCCTGCGCCGGCCGATACAGCCCTATCGCCCCTTCCCGGCCCGGCGCCATTCCCGGGAGCGAGGTGCTGACGGAGCATCCCCCGAGCAGGAGGAGCGGCCGGTGGGGCCATCTCTGCTCGGCAGAGATATCGCAGCCCAGAGGCAGCGGGGGTGGCCCACAGCCAGCCTTTGGCCCTGCCTGTTCTCCCCCCACGGCAGTGCCCCCCGTGCCCACTTGGGCCCCGGCCTGTCCCACCTTTCCAACTGACATGAGGACAGCATCACCCGGGCGCTGAACAGGGAGGGAGCACAGCTGGATGGCCTCCTGCAGTGTGGGGGTGCAACAGGACCCTGTCTGTCCATCCATCTGTTCATCCCTGTGTCCATCTGCCCATCTGCCCATCCATCCATCCATCCATCCATCCATCCATCCATCCATCCATCCATCCATCCATCCATCCATCCATCCATCCATCCATCCATCCATCCATCCATCCATCCATCCATCCATCCATCCATCCATCCATCCATCCATCCATCCATCCATCCATCCATCCATCCATCCATCCATCCATCCATCCATCCATCCATCCATCCATCCATCCATCCATCCATCCATCCATCCATCCATCCATCCATCCATCCATCCATCCAAATCTCCCCATCAGAGTCCACCCCCACTCGTGGTTATATCGCTGACCCTTCCTTGAGTCACACAGCCACACGGGATAACATTTACCTGGGCGCTGGTGGCAAAACACACATTTAAGAGCAAAAACCAGCATTAAAAAATGCCGTGTGCACCAGAACCCCGACCCTGGGTCACAAAGGCAGGAATTGGGAGCTGGAGGCATTGGAGAATCCCCTGCAATCACCCTGGGAACCTTTCATGCTTCAGGTGAGACAGATCCTCTTTCCTCGTCCCGCAGGTGGGAACGGGGGGTGCAGAGCGGTGTTGGGGTTCCTCTTTCCCCATCCACCACTGGCCCCCGCGTGCTGCAGGGCATCGCCCGCCCGGTGCTGCCTTCCGCTTTTCTCCAGACCCAAAATAGCCCCCGGACGACGGTGGGGGGATGCCGGGGGCGACGCTTCCTCTTTCTGAGACGCCACCGCGGCTGCTGGGGGAGGTACAGGGACTCTCAAGTGCGGATGAGCGGAGGGGACGTGGGCGCAGCTGCTGGGGCTGACACCACGCGTGGGTCCGGAGCATTCCCTGCATGCCCAGCTCCTTGCCTAGACCACCCCAACATCTCCCTGCCGGTGTGGGGGGTGGGTGCGAACACCCCGGTCATGTGGCTGCACCCCATGGAACGCTCTGGGGTGGGCTGGGGTCCCGGCGTCCCCGAGGGTTCCCCGTGCCCACCTCTCCACCCCAAGCAGAAACCTGGGGTTCCCGTCCACGTCCTGCTCTTCCCCAGAAAATGTCGGTGCCTCCCTGCCTGGTGGCTGGGCTTTCCCACTGTCAGCCGGAGTGCCCCTGTTCCCACCACAAACGCCCTCAGGAGCCAGGGGAACAATCCCAGTCAGATTCCCCTCCTGTGAGGCCAGTTTTGGAGCCCCTCATCACATCCCTCTGCCTGGAGATGGGTCCCTTAATTTCTGCTTTGTTATCCCGCCTGGTTTGGCTGCTCTCAGCTCCGAAACAACTTCTGGGGACACCCGGGTGCTCCGTGTCAGCCACCAGCGCTGCCCCAGCTATGGGGTTTCTCTCCGTGCCCCACCTCGTCATCTCTTATTTCCACTCTCGTCACTGGGAATTCCCCCAGCAGCATTTGGGGTGAAGTTGCTCAACTTCGCGGTCTCAGCAGGGTCCGGGGAGCCAGCAGTGCCGTGGGGCAGCAGGGATTGTCCCGTCCCAGCCCCACGGCAGCACCCTGCTGCCCACAAAACCCATCCCCGTGGCCAAGAACACCTCAGGGGACTGCAGGGGACTTGGAGGGGCGTGGGGTGAAACCTCCGGTCTCGGGGCTTCCCACGCACCCCCAGAATGATGTGCAGACCCGGGGCGCGCACTCCTGTGGGGACAGGGGACACGTGCAGGAAGGACCCGGTGGGTGGCCGGGACCTGGAACCCCGCAGCCTGGCTGGGTACAGGGGAAGCTTCCCGGGGCCGTGGCGTGCAAAAGCCAAGCTGCTGCTACTGCAGCTGTGACCGGCCCTGGGCGTCAGCTGGCATTGCTGGGAGCTGGGGCAAGGATCCGTCCCTGCAGCCCTCCCTCGCCTCCGGAAACGGGCTGGGCAAAAACCCTTCTCCTCCTCCTCCTCCTCCTCCTCCTCCTCCCCGCTTCTGCCTGATTTCCCCTGCCCTGCCCAGGGCTGCTCTGGGACCTGTTTCCCACCCCGCTAACCCTGCCCTGGTATCCATCCAGCACCATCTGCCGCTTGGAAGAGCCCCGTTCCCTAAGCTGCTCTAATCCCTGAATCCTATCTGCGCCCCGCAGTCGGTGTGAGCTGCCGGCAACGAGCACCTCCCCGGCTCCCGCAGCCCTCGCAGCCCACGGCCGCGCTCCCGCGGCTCTCCCGGCTTCTCCCTGCCCGTGAGGCTGGGGCTGGTCGGGCGCTGAGCGGTCCCTGCGCTGCGGGGAAACGGGAAATGCTGGGAGAGGCAAGAGAAGAAAAGCAATAAGTGGTGCTCGACGCTGCTGCCTCCTGCCTTCCTCTGCCCCGAGCCAGGAGCGCAGGAGGCAGCCTCGGGATCGGGAGGCAAGAGAGGGGAGAGATCCCCCGGGATCAGGAGCGTGGGGCAGCTGGCAGGAGAAGAAAAGGAGCGAGGGGCCGCCGAGAGGTGGGAGGAGGGTGGGGGGCGGTGAGCCCGAGGGTGAAAGAGCCGAACGCTGGAGCAGACAGATCCCGCGGCTCAGGAAGCCGGGGCCGGAGGAGCGGGGGGCTGGGGAGGTCTCCCCCGCTCTCCCCCAGCGAGGAAGCGCAGGGAAGAGCTTCCCGGAGGATGCGGGGCATGGAGGGAGAGGAAACGCCGGAGACAGCTGCATAACATCTGGCAGCGGCGCGGCCCCCCGAGACCCCGAGGCGGCCGAGCACGGGGGGGCCGGGCCAGCGCGACGCTTCCTGCCACCCCTCCGCTGCCAGATGTGCACCCCGCTCCCCCCGGCCCCGCACCCCCTCTCTTCCTCCCCGCCGGGACGTGCCCAACACCTGCTTCCACTTCAGTCCCAGTTCGCCGGCGCTCCCAGGACCCCGCGGTCCCCGCAGCGCCCAGGGGACACTCGGCCCCGTCACCTCTGGCATCCCCATCCTCTGCTGGCCTTCCTGGCTCCCGCGGGCCGGGCTGGGGGGGACCATCAGTGGTGTCCGCAAACGGGACGCGTTCCCCTCCGGGGCACTGTGGTGCCCTCGCCCAGACCAAGCCCGGGCGTTCGGCAGTCCCGGCCCCAACAGGGCAGGGCAGGGCAGGGGGTGCAGGACCCCTCCAGCCCGGCCAGCACTTCCCACCCCATCCTGCCCCGAATCCCTCTGGATGCAGACAGCCCGCGGCAGGGAGCTGCCCATTGCGCGGCCCCGGCAAATAGCTGGGTAAGGTTGAACAGCAAGACAGGATTAGCCGCGGGCAGGGAAAATAGCCTCTCCCTTCAAAAATAGCTTCCTGGGATTAAAAATAGCCAGAGGTCCCGGAGCCGTGGCTGCGGGGGGACACAGGCACCAGCTGGGCCGGGCCACCCGCTCCCGCGCCGGGGGACAATTAGGGGCATTATGGAGAGCTTAGGGCTGCTCGGAGCCATCTGGTCACAGGCAGAGCCCCTCGGCACCGTCCCTGCAGCCGGGTCAGGCCCCTCCAGGTGATCCCGTGAGCCCCATGGTGAGGATGGTCTGCAGATCCTGGTTATTCCCCTTTCCAGGAAAGCCATGTGGTGCAGCTGGCACACTGGAGGGAAGGGATGGTATCCAGAGGAACCTGGACAGGCTGGAGAAGTGAGTCTGTGCTGTCCAGAGGAGACTGTGGAGATGCTCCAAAAGCTGGAGCACCTCTGCTCTGGAGACAGGCTGAGAGAGCTGTGGGCATCCAGCCTGGAAAAGAAAAGGCTTTGGGGAGACCTCAGAGCCCTTCCAGCCCCTAAAGAGGCTCCAAGAGAGCTGGCGCCTTTGGACAAGTGCCTGGAGTGACAGGACAAGGTGGAAAGTCTTCAACCTGACAGAGGGCAGGGTTAGATGGGATATTGGGAAGAAATTTTTCCCTGTGAGAGTGGTGAGGCCCTGGCACAGGGTGCCCAGTGAAGCTGTGGCTGCCCCATCCCTGGAAGTGTCTAAGGCCAGGCTGGATGGGACTTGGAGCAACCTGGATAGGGGAAGATGTCCCTGCCCGTGGCAGAGGGGTTGGAACAAGATGAGCTTTAATGTCCTTTCCAATCCAGCCCATTCTGTGAAGTCCCCAGGGATGTTTCAGGCTGTCTTAGGGCACAGAGCAGGGGTTTCCCTGTGGGTTGGATGGGGCAGGGGCAGGTGAAGTCCAGCTTAGGGTTCTGTGGGTGTTCCATGACAAGGGGACTGTCCCACATCCCTGGCACTGGAAACCCCCAGCCTGGGGTGGTGCTGGAACAAGGCCAGGCACCCCAAATCCCAGCCAGTCACGGGGGTTTCTACCCTGTGTCACAGGAATGTGGCATCAAAGGTGGCCAGCAGTGCCCGGGCTGGGAATGTGGAGCTCAGGTTTCCCCTGGAAGCTCCAGCACAGGCTGAGCCCTGGGTGCCACAGCACTGGCAGGGAGGTGGCTGCCAGTGTCACCACCATGTTGGGGACCAGAGGTGAAGGTGGTCTCAGTGATTCCTTGAGGGACAAGAACCAAAAGCCACCAGCGAGGACTCTGTCCCCGCACAGCCAGTTCTGGGAGGTTTGACATTTTCACCTCCACCTCCTGTTTTCTGCTCTCCTCCCACCCAGCGCTTGGAAACGGCTCCTCTTTCTCTCCCCGCTTTTATTCCCGCATTTCCGCCGGCTGTGGGCTTTACGCAACATCTCGCGGTTGGAGAAGGAGAGTGGAGACCTCCTCCCACTCCGATGGGAGCATTGGGGGTGCTGGGGCTGGTGGGAGCCTCACAGGTGGAGAGATTTGAGCAGGAGTCTTGCAAAGAATAAATCCTCAGCCCCTGGAGTCCCAGGGAAGGGCGGACCCTTGGATCATGTCGCTGCCGCCAGAAAGATGCGTGCGGAGTGACAGTGGGGACAGCTGGCAGGGAATGGCAGTGTCCCAGCCTGGAGCGGGGACAGCCACCCTCGGGGAGCAACGGGGTGAGGGGGTGGGAGGGGGCTCTCCGTGCCCCCCCATTACCATCAGCTCCATCCGTTCCGCAGCCCCCCTCTGCCCCCGCCGGCATTATCCAGCTGATCCCGCTCGCAGCCTCCCTAAGGCACTTACAGGGGTTAAAAACAGCAACTGTCCCCGCCCTGACCCCAGGGGACCCTCCGAGTCCCCAGCTCCCTGGGGGTGCTGGCACTGACCCGATGCAGGGTGGGCACTGTGTGTGTGTCCCCCCCATTCCAGGGCACCTCCTGATCACCCCATCCCAGCTGAGGTGGTGGGAGCACACGTTGGGTGACCCCCCCAACACAGGCAGAGAGATGATGGGTGACATTAGTGGGTGCTGGGCGGGGGG
>VZTJ01001560.1:295812-310560 GCA_013397795.1 Orthonyx spaldingii | reverse complement strand
TGGGGGCCGTGGCGGGGGCTGTTGTCTGCTCCAAAGGGGGGCAAGGGAGTACCACAGAACCCAGCTGGTGCCCCCTTCCCGGCGCCTTTCTCCCTGCCTTCCCCAAAATCCCGCCCGAAGGCAGCGAGATGAAAGAGGGGTCACGCTGCCCTGCCTGCCCACATCCTTCCCGCACATTCCTCTCCCTCCTTCATCTCTCCGGGGGTGCCCGTCCGCGCTCGGCTCCGCAGCAGCCCAGGCTGGAGGAGACCTTGGCGTTTTCCCCTCTGTTAAAAATAGCCTGAGATTTATTTTCTGGCAGCATGGAAAGCCCCCGGGGCGGCCGAGAGGAAGCAGCCGGGCTGGGGCAGGCAGGGGCGGCGGGGGGAGAGCGCGGAGGGCAGGAAATAACCCCCGGCAGCGGCTGCCCTGGACGGGGAGAAGGCTCAGATGCGAACAGTGTGTGGTTCATGTGGAAACTCCCAGGACAGCAGCCACAGCTCCGGCCCCGAGCATCCTGCGCTCCGGCCAGCTGCCTCCGCCTGCTCCCCACGGCCAAGGTCGGACAGGGCTGGGAACAACCTGGCCCAGTGGAAGGTGTCCCTGCCCATGGCAGGGGGTTGGAATGAGATGAGCTTTATGGTCCCTTCCAACCCAAACCGTTCCCTGGTTATACAGCAGGGCTACCGCCCCTCTGGACTGTCCCCATCACCCCAGTCCCCCTGCCCAAATACCTGGGTTTGTCCTAACCCCAGCCTCATGTCCCCACACCCTTCCTGATACCATCCTTCCCACCTGTGACATACAGAGGGGAGGTGGGACGCTGTGGAATCCCCCAGGGTGCTGCGGGAGCCCTGGGATGCTGGCCGGCAGCAGGCAGGGAGGGCAGGGAAGTGCCGTGCCCGAGGGAGCACTTTGCTTGCCACCAATCTCTGCCCCATTCCCCGTGGGTCCATCCCAAACGACTCCTACAGTGCTGGGCACTTGGTTTTGGGCTCTGTCCTACTCCGTGACCCTGCATGGCCATGCCTGGAGTGGAGGGGCAGCTGTCTGTCCACAAACCACACAGAGCTCTGTGCTGCTCTCCTCCTCCCGGCATTTCACTCCAGGGGCTCCCACGCACCCTCCGAGGATGCTCAGAGTGTCTCTGCCTGCGTCTGCCTCCCGTTGTTCCCCTGCCTAAAGCAGGATGGGGAACGGGGCTGCCGCCGCTCCTGGCGGGCTCTTCCCCAGTTGCTGAAGCATTCTGTCCATCCCTGGCCTGCACACCCACAGGAGCCCCAGATCCTCCTCTTCCTCTTGATCCCTCCTCCCCCGGGACGCCTCCTCTGCGCCATTGCCCGCCGTGACCTCCCTGTGCTTCCCAGAGGGACCAGGTCCCGTTTCCTGGGGACCTTTTGGTTCTTGTCCCCCTTCCCCAGCCCATTCGTTATCAGCCTCACTATCATTTCCTCCCTGTCCACCCACCTGCTTATTTTAGCTGCTTCTTCCTTCCTCTCAGCTGCTTTGGGAGCAGAGTCCGGCCCCGCTCCCCTCTGGCAGCCCCCACCCCGGCCACACCACCCCCTGCCCGCCGCACCCCCGGTGTCCCCTCGAGAGCCCGAGCGGGGCCCGCGGGCGATGCCCGGCAGCGCGGGGTGCCAGGACGTGCTGCCCATGGGCACAGCGCCCTGCCCGCCGCCCGGGGATGGAGGCTCTAATTAAGGCAGGATCCTGCCGTCGCTGCTCGGCTAATTGCAGCCTGCGCTGCCCTGCCAGGCTCCCTGGCTGGCCGGCCGGTCCCTCCCCGCGCTGCCTGCGCTGCCTGGCCTCGGCCTGAACCCTGCCTGTGGGCTCTGCCTGCGCCCAGCCTGCCCCCCACCCCCCAGCCGGCAGCGCCTTCTGGAACGCTCCACCCTGAGAACTGGATTGCAAGGAAGCATCTTCCATCAGGGAAAAACCGATGGGTCACATCCCCGCTGCCCCTCCTGCGCCCTGCCCGCATTCCCGCATCCCTCCCTCATCCCCACGCCCTGCCCGCATTCCTGCATCCTTCCTGCATTCCCACATCGCCGCATCCATCACAGCGTCCCAGCAAGCACCAAGGGCTTCTCCCCCAGCCGACCTTCAGTGATTAAATCCCATTCCCAAAGCAAGGCTGTGATGCTCCATCACAGGAGGCTTTGAGGAGAGGGTTGGCAGAGCCATCAGCCAGTGCTGACCCCGCCAGGGACACCCCAGGGCCCCCCAGCCCTTTTCCCTCGATCATTTCCACCCCCCAGGCCGAGCTCCCAGCAGCGCTGTCCCCGTTCCCATCGTGTTCCGGAGTGCGGGGGCTGCCGGGGAGGGCTCCCAGCGTGGCGCTGCCAGCGGAGCCGGGAGATGTCGGCAGCTCGTTATTTATTTAAAGCTCCGTCTTTGCGGGGAGTGCCTGTCCTGCAGGAGGGATCCGGCTGCCAGGGATGGATTCGGCTGCCAGGAAGGGATCCGGCTGCCGGGGAGGGATCCAGCTGCCAGGAGGAACGCTGGCCAGCAGCCACCCTTGCAGGGGCTTTTCTCCCTGCCCAGGGCTGGGCGATGCCCCCTGCCCCGGGGGGGACACAGCCTCCTTTGCAGCCACCTCTCTCCCTGCCTGGCACCAGCCATCGAGCGGGACTGGGGGACAAGCTGCCCAACACCCCTGCTGTCACCCTGAGCCGGCGAGTGGGGTTTGGCCTCGCCACCGCAGTGGCTCAGTCCCTCAGTGGTGACAGGGATGTGTGGCTCGGGCGCCGTTTCCAAGGTAACCCTGGATGAGCTCGGCCTCCTCATCCCTCCATGCCCCCGCATCCCTCCGTGCCCCCGCATCCCGCATCGAGGAGCCTCCCAGTGCCGCAGGGGCTTGGTCCCTCCCGGGATGGGGATGGGGATGGGGATGGGGATGGGGATGGGGATGGGGATGGGGATGGGGATGGGGATGGGGATGGGGAGGGTACGGACCATAGGAAGGAAGGACAGGGAAGTGGAGAGGTACAGGACATCCCTCCCCTCCCCGTTCCCAGCACAGCCATCCCCTGGGCATGGGTGTGTATGACCTATTCCAAAGACAGGACCTCAAGGACCTCGGGGACCAGGTCAGGGTGTTCCCGTCCTCCCTCCTGGAGCACCTCCCAGGGAGAAAACCAGAAATAGAAGCTGTGGTTCCCCGCCCAGCCCTGGGCAAGAGGCCATGGCCGCGGGTGGGAGCGCACCCTGAGTCCCACGGGATGCCCTGGGTGAAATCCCTCCCCAGGCATCTCCTGTCCTGGTGGGATGGGCTGAGCGGGCACTGCAATGGGTGCCAGGGGTCCCTGGGGTCCCAACCCGGGGAGGTGGGGGATGGGCTGAGAGTCATGTGGGTGCTGTCCCAGTTGGGACATGCTGGGAGGAGAGCTGGCCAGGCTGGGAGCCTGCCTGGGCTGCCCAGTGCCTCAGAAAAAACCAGTTTGGATATATTCCAGGGAGTCACCCTGTCCTTCCAACCCCCGCCATGCCCCAGGTCAGCACTGAGCCATTCAGCACAGACAGGAGCTGCAGCCCCCCACTCACCTCCCCACCTTCCCCCTGCCCACCCCACCCCTGCAGTCCAACCAGGATGAACATCCCCAGTTTTCCATTCATTCTGTGTTAAACGAGTCTTTCAGGGTATTCAGCCAGGGCTGGAGGAGACTGGTATGCTCCAATGGGAATGGCACAAAGGGGCTCAGCAGGAGTGGGATGATCCCAAAGGGAAGCAGAGCTGCAGAGATGATTTCCTGTTGCACTGGGAGCCCCAGGGGGGCTGTGGGGAGCACAGGAGCGTGGCTCCTTGACCCTGGCCCACCAGCTGCCGTGAGGAGGGGAAGCAGCTCCTCTGCCAGGATGCTGCCAGCCCACCCTGGGCACTGTTTCCACCGCAGCCCTCCCTTCTCCATCTGCTCCTGCCGGCTCCTCAGGGCCCTCCTGCACAGGGCCACCGACAGCAGCGATTTCTTATTACAAATATGTTCCGGTCCATCGCCCCCCGGATCTGCATCCCTGGGACCTGTGTGATGAGGAATTCGATTCCTCGCCGTTAATGAGTTTATGCCAGCAAAGGGCTTTGAAGACGTAATGCTCTGTACAGGAGCTGAGCATCATTTTTATTATTGATTTCACTGCCAGCCCCTGAGATGCTGCTGGAGGACACGGACCTCTGGGTAAAGCCTCTCGAATCCTTGGGGAGGCAGCGGGGAAGAATATGCAGAGAAGGAGAAATCCCTCCCCTGTGGACAGACAACTCTGCAGTGCTTCCAGGTCTGTGGCCCTCTGAGAGCAAACCCCCCACACACAGCAGGGCAGCAAATCTCTCCTTGGGATGGAGAAGGGGTTCTATGGCAAACCCCCACATCAGGGCCAGGGGAAGTGATCTGAGTCAGCCACCTACAAAATGTCATCACTGATGGCATCCTGCCACCCTGCCCCAGCCTCAATCGAGCCCCGGGGTCCTGGCACCACAAGGGACCCTGAGCCACGAAGGACCCGGAGCAGCTGAGGTCGGGGTCAGGGTGGGGCTGTGGGTTTGGAAGCAGCAGGAAGAGCGTCCGGAGCCTTTTATCAGCCTTGGATGGTGGCAGCCACACAAAGGTCCTTGACGGGCTCTGCACGGCCCGGTCCCCACACGCCCTCCCCGGGGACCGGCTGCGCTGGCAGATGCCCTTCTTTCAGAGCAAGCGTGGGATGGGTGTGCAGCCTCCCCCGACTGGAGCAGGATGTGGAGTAGGATTCCCTACCTGCACCCACCATTGCTGCCCTGGGCTGAGCCTGGAGCTGCTGAGATGCTCCACGGACCCCTTGGGCTTTGAACACTGGGGAGGATTTCCTGCCGGCAAAGGGCACCGCTGTCCCTTGGCCTGGATGGTTCCTGGCCATGGGATTTTCGGGAAACGCCTCCCTGGTTCCCCACTCCTGGGGCCACCCATGGTCATTTCCCGTGGTGGGAACTGGAGTGGGTGTGGGGCTCACGTCTCCCGCCCAGCACCCAAATGGGGAAATGCCACGCTGGGAGAAATCACTGGGAACGGCAAAGCCTTGGGCTAATTATCGGCAAGGGAAGGAAGTGGGGAGGGAGATGCTGTGCCGGGGCTGAGGGTGGGGAGAGGAACCGGGCTGCTCCCGGCTCCGCCACTGACTCACCGGCAGCCCTGGGAAAGCCACCTCGCTCCATGGTTACCAAACACAGACACTGATTGCGCCCTTTGGCAATCACACCCGAGCAATCTGGTCCTGGGATCGGCATCCCTCCCTCCTGGGTACCACTTCAGGGATGCTCTGGTGGCCTTGGGGCTGCTGAGTGGGACTGGCAGAGATGCCATCGTGCTGGTGAGTGTGGCGAGGCCACACCTGTGATCTGGCATCAGGAAACAGCTAAAAAACTCAGGTTAAGAAAAAATACAGAAACCAAGCAGAGCCCCACTTTTGCTTCCTGTTTTGGGGTCTCCATCCCCACCACCAGGCACTGCCCGGGGGCTCCAGTTTGGTGCAAGAGGCTGATGTCACCTCGGTGCTGGGGACACCACTTCTGGTGTGTGCTGTTCTCGGAAAGGGGGTGCCCAGAACTCACTTGGTGTTCGGGGGATTTTCGGTGGAGTTCCCGTGGGTCCTTTCTCACGGGTTGCTCCTGCTGTGGGCAGAGCCAGCACTGCAGGCAGCACAGGCAGCACAGGCATCCTGCCCATAGCAGAAGCACCCTTGGACACATCAAGGCTGAGTTCTGGGGTCTCAGGAGGGAGCTCAGCCACCCCCCATGCAGTGAAAACCCCTCTGGGCACACAGAGGGGCCGGGCACTGACCCATTTATCAAGGTCACAGCTGTGGGCAGCGCAAAGCAGAGGCAATGCGACTATTTCGGTGAGCTGAGGGAACTTCACTGGCCTGATTCCCATAAATAAAACATGCAGGGAACAGCCCCTGCTCTGTCCTATTAATTCTGGACCCCAGGGGCCTGGCTCTGTGTGCATTCAGCAGCTCAGCATCGCCTGCTCCGCTCCCCTCTCCGGAGCCCGGCTGCGCTCAGGAAGGCTTGAAACCCCCGGTTTCCACAAAATGCCGAGTGTGAGTGCTCTGAGGGCACTTTATGGAAAATCCATTTGTTTTCTCAGGCACAGAGGCAGCTGGGAAGGATGCTGGTGTGTGGGTGGGTCGGGGAGCAGAGGACAGCTCCAGCTTGCTGCAGTCCCCAGCCCAGCTCCCTGGTTTCAAGGAGCCAGAGCTGCTCCCACCCACTCTTCTTCCCCATCTCCCAGCACTCCCCAGTACCCCTCTGCCTCCCAGCTCTCCAGCAGTAGCCATGGCTCTCCCATGGCTGGCTCCTTCAGCCCCTCACAGAAAGCATTAGCAGAACAAGGGAGTTTAATTATCTGGGTTTTCTTCCAGGAGGGCATGAACCTGTCTCTCCCTTGAATTTATCAATTGCTGCCAGATTTTATCTCTTGCTTTCAATTTGCTTGTGATGGTGTTTTCTGCACCAGGGGCACCAAGTCAGCAGCTCCCTCCTTGCTCACCACAGACACAGTAAATGATCTCGCTCTTCCCTCTGTGGCATCGAGTCCTGGGTGCTTTCTCCGACACCCATGGGTGCTCACACTGGATTCACATCCATTACTGACCAGGGCATTGCCCACCCAGCACAGCCACAGAGCGACCCTGGAGCGAGGCCAGTGCTGGGAGCGCGTCTCGCCCCGGGGCTCTGCTGAGATCCACGGCCCCACCAGTCATACCCAGAGATGAAGGGCCCCCATTTTCAAGTGACTCAGACTCACCCTTCCTTCCTCAGGAAAACCTGTGATCAGATAAAGCCATCAAACTATCTGGTGAGAATAAACACGCTGCATCTGCACGGATGCAGGCTGTACCCCCGCTAACCCCGCAGGGCCCAGGCAGCCTCTGCTGCCACAGCCCCGTCCTTTGGAGGGACACCTCCAGCCCCAGGCAGCACAGCAGGGATTGCACACGCGTGTGCAAGGCTGGGACCTGCTCTCCCTGTGACCTGCACTCACTGGAGGTTGGGAGGGTCAACTCCCAACTGGCACCGGGCACAGCATCTCCCCATCCTGCCTCATCCCACTGAGCTCTACCCATGCTGCACCAAGCAAGAAACGCATGGAGAAAGCAAAGGGGGAGAAGAGGAGGAGCAGAGCGTGGAGGAGGAAGAGGGAGGGAGGGAAAACATTCAAAAAAACCCGCAATTGCCAGCAGATGGGCACTGCCCCCGCCAAGGTGCTGCACTGGCAGGCGGAGGGGCTGGCGAGGAAAAGAGCAAAGGAAGGTGTGAAGATCTCCCTGCAGATTAAACCAAACCCACACTGCTCTGCTGCTCTCTGAGCCAAGCCTGGGCTGGAAAAACAGCGGGGTTGAGGTTTGGGGTTCTGGTCTGACACAGGGAGGACCCCCCTAGCTCCCCACAGCTCCCCACAGCTCTCAGCCCTGTCTGTGAGATGTCAGGGGTACTCAGGACCACACTGTTCCCACTCTACCTAGGCGTTTGTGTGACACTGAAGGGGCCAAGAGCCCATCTCTGGGGACAGCTCTGCTCCCCTCACCCCAAAATACCCTTGGGGGTTGGAAATAAAGGAGTATGGTGCTAGGATGTGGCTACAGGTGCTAGGGGAGGTTACACTGGCAGCTCCAGCACTGCCTTCCCTGGTAAAAGCAAGGATGGAGTGGGATGAGAGAGGGGAAACACAATGGGGCTGCTCAAACCGGTGCTGGGTCCATCAGGATGTGGAGCTCAGAGCTGGTGTGAAAATGAGGGAGCAGATAATGTATTACAGGGAACAAACTCCTGGAGGGATAATAAAAATGAGTGGGTTGGGTTTAGAAAAGAGCTGAGAAGGGAGCACAGACGGTTTTGGAGGGGGTTGGAGCTACTAAATCCAGGGGGAAAGAAAATAAAGCAGGCATCTGTCTTCTTTGCCCGCATCCCTGTGCTACTTCCCAGAGATCAGGGGCTCTCCTGGGCTTTGGGGCCAGCGGTGCTTCTGCCTGTGCTTGGGAGCACCCCTGAGCCTGGCTGTGGGTGCTGCCCCGCTGGCACAGCTGTAGCTGGGACAGGCTCCAGGGCTCACCCAGGCACTGGGTGGGTGACAGGGGGCCCTGCCTGCCCTGGACCCCCACACCCTCCGGGCCGATCCCCCCGGCCACGGCCCCGGGCGATGCTGAGCTCTGCCCTGCCTGACCGGAGAAGAGGAAACATCTTCCCGCCGGCGGCTGGCTCCGGGAGGGATTTTCCGCTGCCTGTTGGCCACGTGCTGCTGGAGCCAGCTCAGGTGCTGGATCTCCCTGGCTGTAATTTCATCCCTGGGCTCCGGTAACAGCTCTGGCTGGGCGGCACGAGGGAAGTGACCGGGGCGCAGGTCCGAGCCCCGGCCCGGAGCTGCATCCGCCCGGCGTTTCCAGCCCAGCCTTATCTGGCGGCTCCCCCTGTGACTCCCCATTTTCCTCCTCTCCCCTCCTTTCCCCCACTCCACCCCGTGCTCCCGGCAGAGCTTCCTGCAGCAGGGCGAGGGCTGGGGGCTGCGGGGTGCCTGGCCGGACCCCTCCCTGCTGACCCGGCTCTGCCCAGATAGGAAATCCTGCGGGAACTGGAGCCTGGGAACAGCGGCCGAGTTCTCCCCAGGGCTTGGCAGCACTGGGATTTCGCCTACGGGTCACATCGGCCAGCCAGGCTTCTCTGGGAAAAGCTGGGATGAGCCGGGAGAACCCCGGGGAAGGGCACGGAGACCACCGTGAAGGGCCGGTGCTGGACACCCATCACCTAAATGTGCTATTTACAATAAGAGGGTTTTGGCACTTAAATGAGCCACTTTCCCATTGGGAATGGTGGGAGGAGGGGGCATCACAGCAGGAAGATGCTGACCAGTGTGATGCACGGCCACTGGCATGACCCTGGTGTGCAGGAACCAGGTGGGTGTTCACTGAAGGCCATGGTGATGCAAAATGCCATTAACGGCCTTTGAACAGCTCCAAATATAATTACTGACAGCTTCATCGCTCGTCCTGACAAGCAATTTAATATAAATTCAAATATAATAAAAAACCCTTCTTATTTACTTAAGAGCATTTTGTGAATGTTTTGCCAGAGTCCTCCTAATTTTTCTTGTTATTATTTTAGAATAGGAAGCAACTAGAGATGTGCTGCTCCCCACACCCTGCAGCTCAGCTTCAGCACAGCCCTGCAGGGAACCCTGAAATTGGAGCTGTCTGAGCAAATTCAGGACACTGGAAGTAAAACCAAAAGGAAGCATCAAGGCAGGAGCAAAAGGAAAACAAGCTCTCCACACCCTCTGAGCTGAGGCAGTCAGGAATGGAGGTGGGTTAATGCTCTCAGAGTGGAGTGTCATCCCAAACTCCACATCAACCAGAGCAAAATTTGAGTCAGTGTTTAACCCAGCTAAACCCTGGCTGTGGCCTGAGTCGTTAGGAGAACCAGCAATTGCCTGCCCAAACCCCAAACCACACTTCCCAGACTCCAGGAGTTATATATATACATATATTTTAACTGTTGCCTCTGCCTGTTGCCGGCATGACTCCATGACACGCACGGCTTACGTGAATCACACCGAGCCAAGGACTCGCGTGCAGCCCCGCAGTTTTCTTGGGTTCTGAAAAAAACCAAACCTTTGCAAGTGGAGTGATCTATTTCAGTGAAATCTCTCTTAAGCCCTGAGCAGTTGGAGGTGTTGTAGTAAAGAGGGTTGGGCTTGACTGAGAGACAAATCAGACTTTGAAGGATGCGGAACCATAGGGATGTCCCTGCTTCTGTCTCCCGAAAATGGGTTTGTCTGTTTCTAAAGGAATGGTGTAAACTTTTGGTAATGGCCAGGAAAAGTAGCAGGAGTGAAGGAGGGTGATAGTGGAGGAGGAAGGATCAAAATTTGTTCTGAATGTGCTGACGTTTTGCTGTTGATGTCAGGACAAAATGTGGCCCAAGCACTGGCTCTTCTCAGATGTACAGAGGTGACAGACAGCAAAAACCTGCAGAAGGAGAAGATCTGGTTGAAGAGCACTGTCCAAAGTGCACAGCAGTGAGCTGCTCGTGATCCATACCTGGGAAAGGAGGAAACCTGGGAAGGGATGAAATACCAGAGCACTATGACGCAAAATACAGCAGGAAACAACTCTGAGAAGAAGCCAAGCTCAGAGAAAGGAAAGTGGAGATCCTTTATTGCAGGAGGAGGGTGGTGTCAGCGGGGCACAGTGATCTTTTGAGCTCCCACCAACACACAAATGACCTGTGGTTTCTGAGTGGGACTTGGAGGGGCCCCAGGTTGGCTCCAGGCTCTCAGTGAGGTCCACAAGAATCAGTGTTTGACTGCTGCTGGGCGATTCCAGGGAGGGGAACAGAGAAGGATGAGACAGAGCCAGAGCAGCAAGTCAAGGACAGTGGAGATGGAGCAGCCAGGAGAAGGTGGGGACAGAGCTTGTTGCACCCTCCTGCACCCCCTGTGTCCTGGCATCAGCATCCTTCATCCTTATCATCACCTACAGCCTTGGGGGAACCTAAACAGACACCCCAGAGCTGAACTCACCCAGGTCACAAGAAGTTGGGAGTGGGGGACTGAATTTGACAGCCTGGATGCTCCTCCACTTGAGAGGCTTTGAAAGGGAATGTATTTTTGGAGCATTAAAGATCAACTGTTTGACTCTGGCCAATCCCTTTCAAGAGCAACACCAAAGGAGGTCAGTGGGATGTGTCTGGCCAAATATTTTGTACATGACCATCATCTCTCACCCCCTCAAGTATTTACAGACCTGAGAGCATTTCCTGCTGTTCCCCCCTGTTGAGTATCTGGTATCTCTGCTCCAGCAGGATGGTCCTGTGTGTCTCGGTGCGTGGTGGAGCCATGAAGGACCACCCAGCGCTGCCCTTGGGTGCAGAAAACAAAACTAAATCAGCACAATGTGTTTAGTCCCACAAATGGCAGCAGGTTTACCTGGCCAGCAGTGAAACGCAGCGCACGATAATGAAAACAAATCTGCGGGGGTGGTGGTGGTGGTGGTGGTGGGGAGATGGGGTGGAAAGAGGGAGGTTTATTCTCCAGGGTTTTTTTGTAATCTTCACTCACCATATTTAGTAGGCTTGTGACTTGCCCTTGCTAGCTCATGGAGAATTCCCCCAAGTGTTTACTCCCACAACCCAGCAAATGCCTCAATACACATCATGGAAAAAATACAATCGACATCTTCACTCCCACTAGAGAAGGAATTCCGACTTGCCCAGCACAGACCGGGAGTATGAGCCTGTGAGAGAGACAAATGCTGCTTCATTAGCTCTCCTCAGATGTGGTTTACTCCTCAAATGACCTGGTCAGGGCTGCACCACCTCCCTCCTTTCCTTCACCTAAGGAACCCCTGACCTTTGGTCAGGGCAGTGGGGACAGGAATGTGGGTCCTTTAACCCTTTCCTCCAACATCCGCCAGCTGCTCTCCACGCGGTTCACAAAGTTGATGGTCCCGGGATTTCCAGGGATCCAGAGATGCCGTGAAGGGCAGGAGCAGCTCTGCAAAATGGCTTTGCTCCTGCTGTATCCAAGGAAGAGCAGGGTTTGGTGATGGAGAGCCAAGTCTACCTCATACAGAACATGGAAACAAAATGAGGATCACTGAGAGCAGAGATCACAGATTGCCCAGGATTGCTTTGGAACCTCTATTTCAACAAAACTTTAGTAGAGGAAAGAACACTAATTAGGCCATTTGGATTTTGTCAACGTGTTCCCAAACTGCCCACACGACAAGGACAAACCGGAAATCATTTTAACTTATCAAATGTAGAATCTCCTACAACTGCAATGAACAGAAAGCAGCGGAGAGCTGCAGAGAGGAGCTGAAATGAGAATGCTCAGCACTTCTAATAATTTGGCATTTCTGGCCAGGAATTTCTTGGCCCATATTGGTAAATTTGGGGAAATTCTGCTGAGGGAAGTGGTGGAATCTCCATCCCTAGAAGTGTTTGAAAAAGCCTTGTAAATGTGGCACTTGGGAACATAGTTTAGTGGTGGGGTTGGTAGTGCTGGGTTAACGCTTGGACTTGATGATCTTGGAGTTTTTTTCAACCTCAGCAATCCCACGTTTTTGCCAATGGGACATGGTATGAATGCAGTACCCAGCCAGCTCTCCTCTGCTGCTGTCCTCTGCTCTGGTCCCACCAAGCCCCAGCACAGGAGACAGCAGGAAGATGATGCTGACTTATTTGCACTGGAAACGTTTTGGAGATGATGCAGGGAGCAATCACAGAGATGCAGGGACACCAAAAAGGCAGCAAAATTCAACAGTACGTGTGCAAGTCCACAGTGATTAATTTGCCCTCTCAGTGAGGATGATCAGCCATGGAGCACTGACACGAAGTGCCAGCATGGCTGCTGGGGCTTCAAGTGCTCACATGCTCTTGGTAGAGCAAAAGGAACACATCAGGGTGACTCCAAGCACTCTTGTGCTTCAGGAATATGACTTTTACCTGTTTTCCCAGTGGCTAAAACCCATCGGTAGTGTGACACTACCAGTCTCTGCCAGGGTAGAACCTGTGGTATGGTGGCCGGTGAGGGATGTGAACTCGGGCTGGAAACATGTGGACTGCAACCCCTGTCATGATGTTACACTCCTAATCTCTCCTTTGCACACTTGTTTATGGTGCTTTGCACATCAAAAATCACAGGAACTACCCCAATTATGCTGATTTTTCTTCCAGCTTGTCTTCCCCCCCCCCTCCTCTCATTTTTCCGTGAACATCCTTTCCTTCTTCATGGGGAGAAAACACCTCTCTTCTCAGGGCAGGCTGAGCTATTGAAGTATTTACCTAAAATACAATACGAACTTCTAATTAAAGGAGAGGCGGCTTGGCAAAAGAATATTACAGCTTTTCAAGTCTCCTGAAATCCTTTGTGTGGAACAGCTTTGGGAAACGGGGCCTGCTGCCACCCTCCCCCTCTTGGGAGCATTCCCCAGGGCAGTGCCCAGGCAGCAGCTGCTGCTGCTCCGGGGAGTCAGCCCGGCCTGACACACAAACAAATACCGCAGGAAGAAATGTTTTCTCCCAACAAAGACCTGGGGAAGAAACCCTGGGCAGGAGGAAAGGAGGGGAGTGTACATCCTGCACCTGAGGAGCTTTGGGGTAACAGGGGAAGTTCGGTCTCAGAGGAGTGAGGAAAGGCAGGAACGGTTATAGCTGCAACCAGGTATGATGCAGATGTCATGCAAAACAGACATAATTGCACAAAGGTAAAGCTTCATTTTCAACAGCTCCTTTAACCTTCGTATTTCAGCCTAAAAAAAGGACAGACTTAAAGCACAGAAGGATTTAATACCTGCAGGCGTGGGGGGGACAGAGTCACATGAACACCGGTGCGAGCATTTGGGGCGGAAGAGGGATTTTGTTTGTTCGGCTCTGGTGCTCCTCATCCACAGGTGAGAGAGGCTGGAAAACGTGTTCTACACGGAACTGTGCGTACAGAAAGAGCAGGTGGCAGCAGGAACCCCTGCCCAGCGCCGACTCTGCATTGCTCAAGTCTAAGAAATTGTGTCCTTGGTTGCATTAACAACTTCTGCAAAGTCTTCATTTGCATTTTAATGGAACTCTTTCTAGGAAGGTGGTGCTTGGACTCTGTTGCAATATAAAATGAAGAGGTAATTAAAAACATGCTGGAGTGAAAAGGCATTTTGCTTTCATTAATCACGTTTATTTAGATTCTTTTCAAAATTAAAGGTATTTAGGGTATGTGGGAGGAAACGGGGGAGGAAAACACACGACGGAACATCCGTTTATTTAAATTACAGATTAAAAAGTCGAAAATATACTTTTTGTGAGGGGACGTCCGAGGGATTTAAAAGCACCTTGTAGAAACGGATTTGAATGAAGGGTAGGCATAATAGTCAAGCCTAAGATTTCAACAGCAGGTCTGCCTACTTGAAAGCCAGAGATGAAGGAAACATATAGGATGAGGGAAAGGAAACCACGGAGGAAATTTTTAAACCTTCGGCACGCAATTATCCGGGCAATTACTGTGATTACACACCTAAGTCAGTTAGCTATGCAAACGGCCAGCCCTGTTTGGCCAGACACGTATTTCCCCAATTTCGGGCGCAATCACAGCACGCAGATGTTGATAAACACTTTGCAAACGTTTTATCTGCCGGACCAGCTCCTGCTTTCACAATCCAGCGACCGCACAGCAGCGAGAGCGATTCCCCCGCTCACCGCAGCCATCGGTGCCGGCTTCCCCCACGCTCCAGACCTATCCTGCCCTGTTAAGCTCCGTCCTTTGAAATATAGGGCAGTTTCTGTCAGATCCTTCAGCGCGGCAGTCAAAAGGGCAAAGCCCTGCCCTTTGTTGCAGCGGGCGGTTTCTCACTGCGGGGCTGGCTGTGATCTCCGTCCTTCCCCGACCACCGGCCGCGCTCTCCGGCCATTACGGGTCAGGGGGCTCCGAACCGCACTCATTTCACATTATTTCATTTCATTTGATTGTGTGAAACACACCTCAGCGCGTACAAGAGGGGAAAAGTGATTTTTTTTTTGTTGTTTTTTTTTCCTCCCCGCAAGGTACGGAGGAGGCTGAGGGGACGCGCCCCGCTGAGGGCGCACAGCCGCCCCTGCCGGGACCGGGCGCACCTCCTGGGGGCAGGAGACACCCGTGGAAGCTCCGAGAGGTCCGGAGCAGGAGCGGGACTGGGGTTAAGACTGGGACCAGGCTGGAAACCTGGACCGGGAGCGGGACCACTCCCGAGGTCCTCCGCCGCCCCCGCCTCAGCGCAGCCCCC
>VZTJ01001560.1:244858-292284 GCA_013397795.1 Orthonyx spaldingii | reverse complement strand
TTTTTTTTTTTAGATCCGTGTTTTTGAAGTTTCTAAGCAAAGTTTCCTGTCCTCCCAGCAGCAGCGCAGAGCAGGCTGACACCCAATCCAAACTGCCACTGCCTGCTTTCAGGGCAGAATTATTTCATAAACAGCTCAACCTTTCCCAGGACATTTTTCCCTTGGTGTTGCTGGTTTTACTGGCTGCTCCAGAGCACTCTGTAACGCTTTCCAGACTCCCCCTAAATTGGTAAAAAGCATTCATGGGGGTTTTCCATGCTCCTGTGTGCTTAGTTTAATGGGCAAACAGAAGGGCAGGGAGAGGGCTTAGTTTAAGTCTTTGAAGAGCTACCTGCAGTTGTAATGGTTATCCCACATGTCCATTATAATTCCCAGGAGGCAGCAATCTGTGTCCATTCCTGGCTGTGAGCGTTACCCTGGAAAACTCTGACACTTTACACAGAGAGATTAATTCTGGTTTTATATCTCGGTCCTGGCTTATGTTTGGCTGGGATATTTTGAAGCGTGGGGCTCACCTGTGTTTTCTGTGTGTGATATTTGAAACTTGCCGTGTGTTAGCAGCGACAGCGAGCGTGCTGTGGGTTTGTGTGCAGAGAGCAGGGGTCACGTTAGGAGAGAGCACGAGGAGCGACCGCGGCTGCGAGGCAGAGGCAGGAATTCGGTCTGCGGGAAGTCCTGCGATCCTACTCCATCCCCAAAGCATCTCCGTGGGAGTTTTTATGATATTTGGTCAAGCACAATAACAGTCAGGGCTCCGGTGTTAAAATTTGTTGCCTCAAAACTTCACTTCATTCCCTTCCTGAGGACTTTTTGCATGTTTGTGTTTGCAGCCCCCTTAAATGCATCCTTCAGTAGCTGGGTTTCTCAGTTCCCTGGGGATCTTCAGTCCTTTGGGCAGGATGAGAAATAAAAGCTGGTATCACCTCGTGCAGGACTTCTTTCCTTGAGATGCAAAGGGGAGAATCTCAGCTTCCCTAAACAGTTCAATGGTTTTCTGGTTTGTGCTGCCTTGGTGTATTTGGATGCACAAGGATGTCCAGTTTAGAGGGAAAGCTGCTCTTTGGGACTCAGTTCCCATCCTCCAGCTGTTGATTGAACATATTGGTGTGTAACTTTTTCTTGCCCCTTCTGTGAAACAGGGGTTTACTCAGCTCTCCCAAACATTTTCTGTTATATTAATGAAAAATCATGATTGTGCTAGAAGTGCTTATTCTTCATAAAAGGAAACCAGTGTGAAGTCCTGGCTGAATTCCCTCCGGGATGTGGTGGAGTCCAGAGGCCCGTGGGTGGGGTTTGCTGTCCCTTACCAAGTCAGCTGTGGTGCAGTTATTTTCTGAACAGTCGCTTTAACTTTCTTTCATAGCCATGTATTTAAGAGGCATCAGGCTACTGCTGAGATGTTGGTTTGGAATGGCTTCTGAGCACTCCAGAGGCAGGGTGAGATCCTTGACAGCCCTTCTAATGAGATGGAAATGTGTCCCACTTGGCAGTGTTCAGTTGTGCATAGGTAAGGATGTCCCTGGCACAGGAAGGGAGAGGTGGCTTTGCTGAAATGTAACAGGTAGATGCTGAGTTAGAGCTGAAACTCACCTTTTTGCCTTCATTTCTGGGGATGTGGCTGGCTTTTATTCCAGCCCAGACAGTGGTGATCTTGTCCTGTTGCTCACTTGACTCGTGTGCCCTTGGGAAGAGAAACACCCAGCAAATGTTGGAAGTTGCCCTGGTTTGCTTTATAGTAACTCTGAGTTGGCATCTCCTGTAGTGGAAAGAGGCACCAAGGTGGCAAAAAAATTCTACAAACGCATCTGTGAGCTTGTGTGTGGACTAAAATACACTTATTAATGAGAATGTCAGTGTGTACCAGGACCTTACCTGCCCAAGAACTTAGAGAATTGAGCAGGGTTTTGTGTATTAAAGAACATGTTTATACCTCTCTATACTGAAATACCTAGTTATCCTTCCTAATTATTTCCTTGTCATATGTTGAATAAACTGCTTATTCCATCCAAGTGAGTTTGCTTCCTGGTATTTCTCACCCTGTGGAGAAGAGCTCTACAGAAAGCTGATACTTCAGGGGTTTGGCTTGCTCTCTTTGAGGAAAGAGTTAAACAAAATTTGCACCTTTTGCACTAATACAGCATCAGAGGAAACACCTTCCTGACTAGTGCTCAGATCATGCCATGAAACAGAAGAATCAATGGTCTGTGTTGGACATTAGATGCTTAAAATACCCAAACCCAACTAATTTAAGTGCTGATAAATGAAGTAGTCAGGGCCCAGTTGCTCCTAACAGTCCTGCTGCTATAAGGTTGGAGAATGAGGTGGTGGCTAAATATAAAACGAGCTTTTTGACTTCCTTCTTGTTACCACTGTGTCCTTCTTGGCTTCACTCCACTTCTTTTTTTTCTTTTTTTTTTTAGTAGTGGTTGATCAAATCTGGATTATGAGATTTGTGCTAAAAAGTAAACCAGGATCCCTACCCAAGGCACTGAGACCTTGTATCGTGAATTACACAAACAGAAATAGGTTGTTCTCAGAGCCCCTCATATGTTATCTTTAGTTTTGCACTGGTTGATTCTTTTACTTATAGATTATTCATCACTCCTTGTGTGGTTTTTCTGTCTTTTAGATGACCTTTCTCTTGGTTTTTACCCCTGCTTTACTTCTTTTTAAAAATCACCTCATGATTCTTCCTCCTTTGGCTCCCTCCCTTTTTACGTATTGAGTTTGGGAACTTTGGCAAAGATCCCCTAATTAAAAAGCCAAAAACCAATGAGAAAGTTTAGGGGAAACCGTTCTTCAGGGCAATTCCCAGTGTGATAAGTTTACAGTTCTCTAATCCTCTTTTTTTTTTTTTAAGGTACTTTCTATGTTGTTTTTTGACAAATAGATGCACAAGGGCAGAGCGTTTTTGCTTAGATTTCTTTTGTGACTTTTTAAAGCAAAAGCTTAAGATCTTGCAGGAGATCTTAAGGAGATGTAATGGCACTTGGACAGGTAAGTGTCATATGAGCCACAGGCATTTGAATTTTTTTCAGGTTGGTTTTTAATCTTTGCTGTTAGAGTAGAGGATGTATCTGTAGCTAAATTCTTACATTTTTTTTGATGTCACCAGACTTCTCAAGCCTGGTACCCTGCACCAATTCTGCCACATTCTTGCTGTGTTCTGCAGGGTCCATAACACGAGTAGTGTTGGATCTGTTCTTCTCCTGGTGCAACCAGATGAGAGAGAGAACAGAGATCAAAAATAGGGGAATGATACCGGCAACTGTTACTGTACCATGATGGAGAGAGGATGGAGAGACAGGCAGATGGAGGTTATGGGGAAATGAGTAAGGAAAATGCAGAGGAAATCCAAGTGCAGTGGAAATATCACTGCAGGCGAGCAGTTGGAGCTGGGTGCTCACACCTGTGCCCTGCTGGGAAGGTGCATCCTGTCCTTTTAGCAACTTATTGCCCATTGGAATATTGTATTTCAGGCTGCATGGCTTTTATAGGCATGGAAGATAAAGGTTCTGTTAGTTATTTACATCTTCATTTTTGTGTTTGGGGGTTTTTTCCAAAGCTTTTTCATGTTTGCAAGAGATGCAAAGTGCTTTCCTTGGTACCTTTTCGGATGCTGCTTGGTAGTTAAAATCTGAGGGTCATGCTGGCTTTTGAAGGATGTGGTTCAGTTGAGCTGGATGGAAATAAACCTCAAATCTCTTTCTTTCGTACAACCTGGACACATGATTTTTCTGTAACCTTAGGCAAATATTTTGGTTTGGAGGGGAATCACTAACCATGAGGTGAGATTAATTCCAACCCCATTTAAAGTGTGTGGGTGGCAGAGGTCACAGAAACATTAACTGAAACTTGCATGTCAACTGAGACAAGTTGCTAAAATTTTTTAAAATCCTGTTATAAAGTGCTGGGTTTTTAGAGTGACTTTTTCAAAGCACTTCTGTCTGGAAGCATAGTCAGAATTTGTTAACAGTCTTAATGTTGGTATGTTGAACTCTCTCTTTAACACAAGAACTAAGTATTTTTCCTGCATGATTAATTATAGGGATATATCAGAATGTTTCTTGTTGAAATGGCAGTGTTGTAAATGTGCAGTTATTTTAACTATTGCTTATAATTATGTGACACGGAAGGGCTTTGTATTGAGTTAAAGTTTGGATTTTAATTTTTGCCTCCTTTCCATTCCCAAACACAGGACATCTGATGAACCTTTTGGAGCTTCTAACCAGAAACCATTCTTCTCTCTTCATTGAAACATGCCCTGTCCAGCTGTGAAACATTGCAACCTTTATTTTTGCTAACAGGAAACACTTTCAAGTATCGGTAAGTTCTCAGCATTTAAAGGTATTTTTGTCATGTGGTATGGGAAAGAGAAAAGGGCCCTGGAGATAACATTGCCATGAGGGCTGACAGTTCTTTATAAAACTTGACTTAACATTGATAACAAGGGCTCGTTTAGAATAATCTTAGTCAACTGCAAAAGTTGGAGAAATACCTCTGGCTGTTCTCTCCTTCCTTGTGCCAGAGGTGCCTCCATCCATCACAGTCACTCGGTTCTTCTCTGTTTGATCAGAAGAGGAAAACTGGTGCAGAGCTCAAAGCAAAAAGAAAAAGTGCAGGGCTCAGCTTTGCCATTTTTACCAGTCTATTCTGGCTTTTTTTGTGCTCTGGGACAGGTGTAAGTGAGAGTTTTAGCAGTAACAGCCCCAAGTCTAAGGAGGAATACATAAACTTTGTTACACTTTGCTAACAAAGTAATTTCCCGTGTGTCTGGGTTGGTCTGGCTCCCTCACTTCACCACTTCATTTTTTCTTAACTGTCCAAATAACAGGACTAAAAAGAGCTCGCCAAAACAATTGCTATGGAGAAGCAATCAGAATTAGAGAAAAGCAAGACTTGGCAGTCCAGAATAGAAATTGAGAACAAAGTCACTGGTGTTTGCTTCAATTGGGTCATATTTGTTTTCAAGGTTTTCAGTTCTGCTCTTTGCCATAAGAATGCTTGGATTTTCCTTATTACTCCATTTCTTTACTTAATACTTTATTTCATCTTCTATTATGGCATTAATTTCTGTTGGAAAAGCTTTCTTAATTTTTATCTTCTGATGTTTCCTTTCGCAATCTGTTACTACAGAAGGTCAGTCTTGAAATCACCACTATTGATTTATAGCTTATTTTCATTAAGAGGGCTAATCTGTGTATTGAAGATGTTTGAAATGCAGAGATCAAAAAAGACTTTGTCATGGCTAACGATATAAAGCTTTGAATAAAACGGACTTGGAAGTGTAAGTTGTAAGTTAAATGTTGCCAGTGTGGTTTATGTGCAATTCTGAAGAAAATAAAATATGTTTTGTATTAGAAAAATAGGTGTTCAAGATGATAGTTTAAGTGGATGTGTCCTCACAGACAAAAGTCTTGGTGTAGGAGAACTTTTCCTACTCCTTGTAACTGTAAACATTCAGGTTTTCTCTGAGAAGCCCACCTGTAAATGTATCTTTACCTAAATATCTGTATTTTACCCAAAACTTTGAAAACCTTGGGATTGTTTGGTCTCTTAACCCAGAATGGTGTCAACCACTAGAAACTGGCAACAAAACATTTCAAGAGGACATTCTCCTGAGTGATTCACTTCAAATTTCTTTCAGAAGCTATGCTGGTAGCTTTTAAACCTCAGTATTTTATAGGTCAGATAAGGTGAGTCTCTTTAAAGAGTCATTAAAGTGAGAATGTTTTGAAAACCTCCCAAACAGGAAACCCTGTTGTTCAAGGGTCTGATTGAAGTTTTAGTAGCTAAAATTAGACTTTTTGTTCCCATACCTTTAGGAAGTAACTCTTGCTTACATTATTACAAAGTGGTAGCCAGGCTTTAATTACTTGCAATGTATTGATATGCTTGGAGTTGACTTTTGGAATTCATTAACTCCTAGGTAAGGACGTCATAACTGTGAGTTTGGAGGGAAAGGACTTCAAAACATCTCACTGTTGTTCAGTAATCTTGTAGTTTGTTGCTGATAATTTCTTCTGGTTTTGTTTTTTGTCATAGTTCTGTCTTTCTCCTACAAGAGTTCACACCAGTGCTGTCGGAAGGTCACGAAGCAGGGCACTACCTGTGCTGCCCTGGGGCTGTTGATGTCCTCAGCTGTTGTAGGAGAAACACTAGACCTGGAACCCAGTTTGTTACTGGTAAGAAGTAATTGTCTTGGATTTTATTTGTTTATTTATTCAATATTACAATTTACCTGTTTTCTCTAACAAAATCAGCAAAAATCACTTGTTACTTTTAAGAACAATATAGAAAAATATGCATATCTGGTATTTTCTTTTTTCCCCCTAATATTTTTAACTTTGCAGTTTCTAAATTTCTGATTCTAATTACCTTCCTTTCAAAACGTGGAGGACAGCAGTTTTCACTTAACCTCTCATTTCCAGTCCTAGTTTTCTCTTGAAATTCTTCACATGCTGTCAGAGTTAATGAAGGTTAATAAATGGATTTTTCTATGAAATCCTTTGTTTTGATTGCACATTTATGCTGTCCAGCTCCTGCACATTGGGTCACCCATAACTTCAGGTGGATGGTTTGACAAGTCAAAGGCCACAGCCAAGTCTCTGGTTTAAAGTTTTGGAGTAGAGAGTGAAATGTTTAGTGATGACTCCCTGCTATTTTAAGATCTGCTGTTGGAGTTAGATTTTGCTTATGGTTCATGTTTGGACCATGGAAACAAAGCTTTCATGGTTGGTGAAATGTTGGAAGTGTGTAGTGTTCTATTCTGCTGTTTGAACTTTGTTGTGGACTTTCTGGATTATATCTGCTGCAGAGATTCTAAACAGAGATGTTGTCAGTGGTGTCAATGATGGGGCAGCGCTGGCTTGAAGTTGGAGAAATTTCAGTGAATCTTGATCAGACCAAAGGTAATAAATTTATGTAGGGACTTGGGGCTCTTTTTGCCCTACAATCACCGGCAATTCAGCGAGCCTATAAAATTTGTTAATAAAAGCAGTATTAGCACTTTTCTTTAAGTTTACTGAAAATCATTTGTCTCCCAAATCCCTGCCCTTTCTGTACTTCTATAGCACTTGTCATAGTGAATGATGAAACTTTTATTTTCTTCCTGTGACTCCCAGCCCATGAGGCTGAGCGTGCACTGTTGGGCTGCAATTAAACGTCCCCATCCTCAGTCATCAGGGAAAAGTGGTGCACGTTGTTTGCATGAAACCCTGAGCTCTGAGTAACCCCCCTGGCTCAAGGGGCTGGTTTGGTCTGTTTACAAACATCTGCCTCTTTCTCCTCGAGTTCCGAGTCGTGGTTGGAATGACCAACTTAAAACAAGGGATGATTGCTTTCGGGAATCAGAATAGGGTAAAAGAGTTTCTTTTTTGGCAACTGTTCATTTTTGTAAGCTGTTACTTATATCTATTTTGGACAAAGCTGAGCATATGAATATAGTTTGGTGTTATCCAGTATCAAGAAATTAAAACTCTTTCAGAATTGTGTGCTGCTGTTCCTCAAACACACTTGTGAGAAAACACTGCACTTGTGGAAATTTGTGCTTGTAAAGCCCCTGAACAGTGTCTTTGCAGGGAGTTACCATCCATGAATATCCTGAGTCTTCTTTTTCTCTCATTTACTGTCCTTTTCAGTTCTAAGGGGTTTTGTTCTCCATTCTTTTCAGCACGGGGCAGATGGAGAGTAGGAATCCTGTGCATTTCTGTTGTCTTTAATTGGATAAAAGTGAAACTTGCATACACTCTGTGTCTTGTTGTGCAAGGAAGCATTTCAAACCCAGTCTCACCTTACAGAGCTCCTTTGCAGAGGAATTTAAAAAATGTTGGAATGTCTTGGGAGTGGAGACATGGACAGGACACAGGGGAAGCAGAGAAGTGGGGTGTGTTTGTTGGGTTTTTGTGTAATAAAGCATTGGAGTGAACTGGAGTTCTTCCTTAATCTGTTTTTACTTTTCTCTGAAGGGAGAAGGGGGAGGAAACAACACATTTTTGGTTAAACTCCAGTTGGCATGTTTTCTCTAGGGAGCAGAGTGGTGGAGGAGTGCACTAGTGAGCATTTTGGTGCTTTTTAACTTGGGTCCTTGGTATTAAGTGTAGAAACACGGTGAGAAAATTGAAACAGACGAAGTGCCATGTAGTTAAAATCTCCAGTTCACTTGCATTCTGAGAGAAGAAAAAGTAAACAACCAACCAAACAAATCCTAACAACAGCAAAACTCCCCCAAAAAACCTCCAGGCCTTTTTTTTCGCCTCTGTTTTCTTTCTGAGGGGAGGAAGTTTATTTTTATCCCACTATTTCCCAGGGGTCTGCTCTGTAGAGGATTTTGTGTGCAATTCATTTCTCATCTGTGACTTTTTGTCAAAATTTAAGCAATGCACTGAGATTTGGATGCAACAAATTTGTGCCCCCTAATTTTAGTGATATTAAGATCTTGATTAGGAGACTCCTTCCTGGGGTGTATGCTGAGAAGTTTGCCAATAAATATTGGTGTTACTCTCCTTAAAACCTTTTCAATGGGAAGTGAGGTTTGTGTTATTTAGACTCTTACTGGCCCATCAGGTGCTGTTTTCATGTTTAAATAATGGTACTGACAGTGCAAAATAAACCACTTGCATAGGTTCTCTCTAGCTAGGGTTAATGATTGTATAAATTATTAATGCTTGCTTCAAGACCAGGGTTTTTTTTATATAAAAAATAAAGGCAGACCTATATCTTGACAGAAGTTTGCATGAAAGTGACTCTTAAATGTGCTCACTTCGTGTTCTTTTTGCTGTTACGTGCAATAGTTTGGTTTGGGACATTTTTTTTAGTTATTTTTGGAGAAGTAATAGACTTGAATTACTGTACTGCCTATGAATTGGCTTATGAAGAAAGCCTGATCTGCTACAATTTTGTTTTGTGGAAAATCTTCAGATGAGCTCTCATGGTTCGTTTGCTTCCTGGAAAGCTGTGGTGTGGCCATGTGGCCTAAAGAATTCTGGTGGATGCTCAACTTTGAAAACCTTCATGTACTAAAAAGACCTGAGATAAACCAAAATGTACATCATTAATGTTTGAGGTCTGTTTTTATGAAATCTCCACAGTTTATTCCATCTTTACTGTGCTTCTACACAAATTTGAATGGCACAGGTTTTCTGAAGAAATCTTTCCACAACATTTTTAAAGTGGAAATAAATATCCTTACCAGGGAAAGGAAAAAAAAACAAAAAAAAAAAAAAAGAAAAACAGACCATCAACAAGCCACAAAACAGCATGTAAAATTGGAACACAAGAGCACAGGGTTTTAAAGCTTCCTGAATTTTTAACTACTAGCAAATTGCCTTAAATTTAACTTGGATTAATTCCCTAGTGATCCTTGACATTAAACGGATGTTCTGGTTTGACATGGGTAGACAGAAAACTAATTAATTCCTCTGAATTTGAGGCGTATTTAATTTTCTCCCCCAAAGACCTCTCGTTTAAAAGGTACAATGCTGTGACAGATGTTGGATGTGGAGCGACGTATGTGAGGGAGCAGACCTTGCGACAGAGGAAGATCAAGACATCTACAGTAATAATTCCTGATTTGGAAACTGTTACATTTTATTGATTACACTGAACACAGGTGTATCCACTTCACTGCTCGCTTAAAGTGCTGTAATGTGCCCATCTCCCTGGTCAGTGAGGAGCCTTGCATAGATTTGTGTGTGTGTTTAGTAAAAATTCCCTGATACCTTTTCTCTGACCTTATCTTCTGTTTCCTAGAGATGAGCAAGTGCTCCATCCATCCATCCATCCATCCATCCATCCATCCATCCATCCATCCATCCATCCATCCATCCATCCATCCATCCATCCATCATTAGTCAATGCCTGAACCTCAAACTGCTCCAGTCTAAACCAAAAGTAGCAAGAGACATATTTTAAATTCTGTATTTCTGCCACAGGCAGCTTAAAAAAGGACAAGATGTATCTGCAGTGGACTGTTGTCAGTGGGGGGGAACCCGACCCACTGAACTAAACTGAATAAATGTATGAGATAGCAAAGAAATAAAATCTCGAGGAGTTGATATAATTTCCAGTTGAAGAATATTTCCAGTTGAAGAAGGAAAAATATTGTGCCATAAGTTCACAAGGGCAAGTGGAGATGTTGACAAATACTGTGATGCTAATCTGTATGAAATGAAGGAAGAGAAAATTATCCTTGCAGGAGATTTCCTGCCCCTCCTCCCCACAGTTCCAGGGAGTTGGTGTCTTAGAATATGGATTTTAATATCCGTGAAGGAAAAGTAAAAGGAAATGCTAAATCCAAAGCATTCTGATCCTTTCCTCGTTGTGTGCTGTGAGGTTTCTTTGCATCTTTCCCTGCACGCTGTGGATATGGCAGCTGTTGGAGACACGACTGGTGATGGACAACTCACTTTATCCTATGTGGCAATTCATATTTCCTAAGGGAACTAAGCTGACTCTTCAACTCCTAAAAGTAGATGCAGTAGTGGTTTCTGGAATAAAGACAAAACTGAACTGTCACTCTGCCTTAAGAGGTGGTTCTTTCCAACATGGAGATGTTGGGAAGTGCTGGCAGCCACCTCCAGAGCCTGTGCTGGCTGCTGCCATCACAAGCTTTTCAGGCCAAACATCTGAAAATTAATTTTATTTTTCCATACTCCCTGACCCTGATTCTTGATTTGATTTTCATTGATTTGTTAGAAACGGAGATGGTGTCTGGGTGAGGATTTGGTTTGAGGTCTCTGTGGTAAATAGGTGTGTGCAGCTGCACTGGTATTGACCTCTTCCAGTTCAATTAAAAAAAAATAATTGGCTTCTCTGTGCATTCTGTGCTTAATTCTGCAGAAAAGCTGCAGGCTTTGAAGTGGATGAACACAGTTCAGCCTGTTTGTGTTGCAGGAAGATGGTCCTTCTTCTCTCGAGGGGAGCAAACATTTCTCAGTGATCAGGGGCAGCTGGCCTTGCAAATCAGGATTTCCGAGGCTGCACAGAGGCAGCTCCATGCTTGCAGAACTGGAGGAGCTTGAAGCAGTCTTGCATAAGTTGAACTTTTGAATCATCAGGTGGCTCTGGAGGAGAAGGTCCCCCCTCATGGATGTTCTGTCAGCTGGGAGGTGCTTTTCTGGCCATCAGTGTTGACTAAACTGCAGCTATTTTGCTCCTGCTGGCGATAATAATAGCACGGGGTAGGGGAAGGGGGCAGGGGACTGTGGATCTGTGTGCCACAGCCCAGGAAACACTTGCATGTGCCAAAGAAACTTTCTTAATCACGGCTGTGCTGCCCACTGCCGCGAGCCAGTTTGAGCAGATGGGGCTGAATTTGTGTGTATACTCAGTGGATGTCAGAAAGGTGCTCCAGGCTGGAAACAGCCTCCTTAATGCCAGTGCTGACATTGAACCATGTGTGCTTTAAGGCTGTAAGACCTCAGAGATTTTGTTTTTATAAGTAACAACCAGTAGCCTAAATCCAGGCTTCTGATGTATCTGCCTGCACATAATAACTTTTGGAACTGGGTCCAATTTTACAGTTGTGTGTTGACATGTGGACCCTCATATCAATTCTACAGCTGGGACTTTTTTAATTGGAACAAATTTTAGGCTTTTGAGAGAAAGGAGTAAGATAGCCTTCACCTTGGTGCTCTTAATTAGTTGGACCATTAAGCCACTGTTACGTGGTAGATAAATCTTGAGAATAAGTTCCAAAAAAAGTGGTGTAAGCTAGGGAAAATGGCAGAATTGAGTGCCAACGAATCTGTAAAGCTGTGGCATCAAAGCAAATATGGAGTTGCAAAGATAGTAACTGGAAAAAATTCAATCTGAAAATCCTAGCATTGCTGATTACTGTCAACATGTAGGACCTTGTTGACTGTTTTGGAATGGAAGAGGAGGATAATCTGGAGCATAACTTACAAGATACTTTGCTGCTGGCACTAACTAGCCTTTATTTTGGATAATACTGCCAAATTTTATGCAAGGTGACCAAAAGTCCTGTGAATTTTTCTCAGCTTTATGTTGGTCATAAGAATCCTTTCTTTAGGTGATCATGAGAATTTCTCTGCTTAGTACCTGACGGTGGCTGTGGAGATGTAAAGCCAAGGAACTAACATGTTTATTGCAAAGCATTGCTTGTGGAGTTAAGCTTTAAATGACATTAATTTCATAGTTGTGATCTATTGCCAGTTTAGTTTGGGTGGGAATTTAAAACTTTGTGATCTGCGGTCTTGGATTTTCTTGTTGCTCTTCTGATTTTTAAACCATGTTTGTAGCCCCTGCATGGCACTATAACAAGGGAAATGCTGGGTTCGATCGGCTCTTGCTGTTTGAGGGTTTCAGCTCTTTTGTGTGCTACACATGATGCTTGTTCCCTCGAGGAAAATGTGTTACATGGTGCCCCTCAGTAGTCTGTGGGCATCTGAGCATGGTTTCAAGTGCAGCATCTCTTTCAAAACCAAACTTCAACAAATTCACAGTAAAAACTGACAGTTGTTGTCCTCTGGTTACTTCAGATGGGTTTTGTTACAAGTCTGTGGTAATTTAAAGAAATGTTTCTCTGGGATGTTATGAGCCACGGGAGGGTTGTGTCTAGTCCTTTTTAATGTAATTTATTTGAAGTCTGGTCAAAGTAAGGTGCATTTTGTAATGAATGTGGAGTCATTGCAGGCAGTAGCTGTATTTGTGGCACTCTTCCCAGATGAACCCGTCGCTTCTTTTGGTACGACCTGGACTTTGTCTCAGTCTTGTCTTGGATTTTGTAATCCTGTCATTCCCTTCCCCCTGCAGGACTTGTGGAAGAGGAAACATAAAGATCTCCAAATGAATAACCGAAAGGAAGATATGGAGATTGCTTCCCACTACCGTCACCTGCTGCGGGAGCTGAACGAGCAGAGGCAGCACGGGATCCTCTGCGACGTCTGCATCATCGTGGAGGGCAAGATCTTCAAGGCTCACAAAAACGTTCTCCTGGGGAGTAGCCGCTACTTCAAAACCCTCTACTGCCAGGTCCAGAAAACCTCTGACCAGGCCACAGTCACCCACCTGGACATCGTCACCGCCCAGGGCTTCAAGGCAATCATTGACTTCATGTACTCCGCACACCTGGCGCTGACCAGCAGGAATGTCATCGAGGTGATGTCGGCTGCCAGCTACCTGCAGATGACAGACATCGTGCAGGCCTGTCACAACTTCATCAAAGCAGCTCTGGACATAAGCATCAAGTCTGATGCCTCGGAGGACCTTGTCGATTACGAGCTGGGAGCCCCTTCCAGCAGCAGCACGGACGCTCTGATTTCGGCGGTGGTGGCTGGCAGGAGTATATCCCCCTGGCTGGCTCGGAGAACGAGCCCGGCAAACTCCTCTGGGGACTCAGCCATTGCCAGCTGCCACGAGGGAGGGAGTAGTTATGGGAAAGAGGATCAAGAACCAAAACCAGACAGCCACGAAGACATTTCGTCCCAGTCTCTCTGGGCTAGTGACATGGGCTATGGGTCTTTGCGTATCAAAGAGGAGCAGGTCTCGCCGTCCCATTACGGAGGGGGTGAGCTGCATTCTGCCAAGGATAGTGCAATACAGAGTGGGTTCTCAGAGCAAGGAGTGGGGGATGGCTGGCAGCCCACGGGCCGCAGGAAGAACAGGAAAAACAAAGAAACTGTGAGACATATTACGCAGCAAGTGGAGGATGACAGCAGGGCAAGTTCTCCCGTGCTGTCCCTTTTACCTGCCTCAGGATGGCCGTACAGCAGTCGAGACCCAAGTAAGTCATTCTTCCATTTTTTGGGGATGAAACTGAAAACGTTGAGTTAATTAGATCTGTTTATGGGATGATCTTATCAGCCTCTGAAATAGGAGCTTGCCAGAAATAGAAAAATGTAGAAACTTGTGTTGCCAGCAATTCAGAAGCACCAAGCACTGCGTGGTTCAGTCGGGAGCCTCGGTGGAGACTGATTCTCCTGTGAAAGTGGTAGTTTTGTTTTGGCTTTGAACGATCTAAATCACCCCAAAACCACCACTGTAACTGTTGGAAATAATGAGAGGAAAGGTTAAAGGAATTTATTTTAGCAGGTGTGCACATTGATGTCAAGGTTGAAGAATTTTCCTTGCACTGTGTATTGATGATGTAATTACACCACACACACAGGTGTAATTTAGTCTTACCGATACTATCATCAGAATTTCCTGATATTCAAGTGTCACTTTCTCGTGGGTAAGAAAACCACCATAGCTTATAGCTGGTAATGGCAGGATAAGTGTTTAGTAACTCTCAAGAACAGCATGTTTTTCTGAGGCACTGCGATGGCTTCAAGTGTATTTTGATGTGTGACTGCTTGTGGTCTGAGACGAGTGGCTGCGTTTAAAGTGTGTAGCCAGTGAGAAAATTGTTTTCTTGACTTCCTTTCAATCTTCAGTAGTTATTTTTTTGTCTCAAGATAACTCTCCCATTTGATTAATTAATCAGTGGCAATAAATAGATTCAGGAATGCTTCTGAACTAGGAGTTTGGTGGTTTTTTCTTAAGGACTTTAAGGAATTGTGTTAGTAAACTCTCTCAAGCTGGCTTCAAGAACTTAGTCTGTGCTGTGAGTTTAGCCTGTGTTTCATTGCATACCAAAATCCAAGTCAGCCAGGAGAAGGGTGTGTGAGATTATAGACTTTTATGTTGCCAAGTTTGGATGAAAAAAAAAACAATACAAAGAGTGCTGAAAGTCTTAAAAGTCTTTATGGGCTGAAAAAGGAGGTTTAAGTTGCTCACATACTGGAGTTTAAATGTGGTTTTCATTGAACAGTAACTCTGCAAATGTCTTGAGATTTATTATGTTTTATGGTTATGTGTTGCAGCAAGCTTGTATGTAATTATTCTAATTAGCTGATGATAAAATCTAAACAACGTCAGTTAGGAGAAAAATGTGAGATAATTTAAGATAACAGTGATTTATGAAGAATTTCATTTTTACAATGCATATATTTTATCCTTGTTATGAGTGAAGATTCAGCATGGATTACCTGGTCTCAGTTCTCGTGCAACTGTTTTTCATTTTCCATGGCATCCCATAAAAACAGCTCGATCCCTTGTACTGTCTGAGGGATGTGGGTTTGGACAGGTACCTGGAGTGAGCCAGACATGTTGGATTGACTGCAGAAACAGAGCTGCAGCTCTGATCCTGTTGGAAAGCTGGGTATAGATTGAGTGTCTTTACTGAAAATAGAGCAGAATAGAAGAGATTGTGTTACTGGAAGCTGAATGAAACTTGGATTATTTAATTCCTAATTGTTAAGGAATTAAATTGCAGTGGCTGTTTGGAGATGAGAGGAAGATGTCTCGAGGGGTTGACTCAGCACAGGGATGAGAGAGCACATCAGCAGCCACATCAAATTATTTGTTCCAAATCTTGTCTTAAATGCAGTTTCCAATAAAGGAGTTGGTTCCAATGGTGGGAAAAGGGCAGATGAATGGTGGTGGTTGGGGGAAGAGTTTCAGTATTCCAACAGTGGTGGTAAAACAAGGAAAAAATGAATGGCAACACTTCTTGCTGTCCAAAACGAACAGGCACTGGGGCTGCCTGTGCTGGAAGTGTCCACGAGGAGCAAGGGGAGGGTGTAGAGACTGAGCTGCTGGTGGGTTCCCTGTATTGGCCACCAGGGGAGGTGAATGGAGGTGAAATTCTCCTTTCTGCCCTGCTGGAAAGGGAGGTTCCTCTGCACTGGGGGCCTGAAATTGTGGGGTAGGTGCATGTGGGCTCAACAGCAGGGCTTGTCTCTGCCAGCCCTGTGTGTGTCATAGGTCAAAGTGTGGTGTCCTTGGGGATTTTTTGGGTATGATTTCAAAGGATTTGAGATCCATACACGTTCGGTTTTGGTTAACCATGGACACCTTGTCCACAGGCAGCCTCTCGTGTGGTAACCCTGTGGTTTGGGGGAGATCAGATGGGCACTCAAGTGAGGCTGCTGCTCTTCACTGTGAAGTAAAAGCAACCCTGCTGCCCCAGAAACATCCTTGTCTGGGGCCCTGCAAACAGTAGGGTCTTCTGACCTTGCATGGGTGTTTGCCATATCCAGCAGATGGGAGATATTTTCCTGCAAACTTCTCCATCTCTTGAGCTACAGGGTTGTACTCAGGCTGGGTTTTGGTACCCCAGGTTCTTCCCTCTCCTGTTAGAATTCAGCAGTGCTGTAGGGGTGTTGCAGACTTGACTCCTAAGTGTGAAGAATAATTGATTTTCTTGTGTGCAAATGGATAATGACACAGTGCAGACACTTGCAACAAGTATTTGGGTTGTGTTTAAATTTCAGCTTGAAGTTGTCTTTGATTTAGTCATGTCAGGTTTCATTCTTTAAAACAGATTTCATAGTCTAGGGCTCTCTTTACCTCATTTATTTAGAAGTGTCCCTATCAGCAACGTTCACAGCTAAGATGGAAAGCTACTCACTCACTGAGGAAATGGGTGTTGAATGTTCTTTTAGAAGTAACTAAGAGGAAAGAAAGTTACCTAGAACTCTTTGTTCTTTGAGGCTTTTACACTTTTCTGATCTAATCAGTTGTTTTAAGATGCTGCTTGCAAAGGTTGAAAGCTCTTGTTGTTGGGGTCACTGGGGTGCTGTTTACAAATGCCTCTGCACTGCTGGGCTAACACAGACCTGGAAATGCAAAAGCTGGTTTAGGAGAATACTTTCTTCAAAGTTCAGTCTTCCTCCTGAAATTGTGCAAGATACTCTTTTGGTCTTGGTTGCAAGCAGCACTGCATTTCATCAGCATTTTGGAAGGGGAATCCTGCAAGTAACCATTGCATCACCCTTTGAATTCAGTGATTATTTGGGGCAGGATATTCACAGATGAAAAATATGGTTCCTACTCCTCTGTTATATGGGATTACTTAATTCCTGTTATATTACAAAGAAGCACATTGCAATTACTGAAACTTTGCTTTTGAAGCAGCTCATTCACAATCAGCAGTGATGCTGCTTTCAGTGGAAAAAACATTCTTATCAGTCTAGGCAGGTGTATTAAAGTGTCCCAAATATTTAAGCAGACATTTTAAATACAAATCAATGATGCCTCAAAAAATACATAGTAGTTTGGTTTTTTTTTAATTGAAAGGGTAAGAAAATTCCTTGTGAATCAGTTCTTTCCCATGTGCTGCTCGGGTGCTGCTGAGAATGTTTGAATTTGACAACATTAAAGATTAATCCAGACCCTCCTTTTTATTTTAATCTTATTAATGGTAATCTAACGTAATGGAAATTGTTAATGTCTGCCATGAAGATTGTCTTTTTCATCCAAGAAAGAGTGATCAAATAGGATTTGCAAAAGAATGCAAATGAAAATCTGAGGTGCTGGATTGAGGCTGAGATTCAGCTCTCAGTTGCTCAGGGTGGTGTCAGTCAAGCACAAAGCTTGATGAGCATCATCTTTTCATGCTAGTTTCTATTTATTAATTTGGACTGTCTGTTTAGCATCAAACACATTAGGTTTTCTCCTTCTCATCCTGTTTGGGTTGTTCAGGATGCCAGTCTGTCATGCCTTGTAGGAAGCATTGAGATATATATGTTTTCCTCACCAAGCCACATTAACTTGAAGCAGCAGTTCTCCAAAGTAAACTGAAGGATGAGCTTTTATAAATAAGAACTTTCTTCATAACTGAGCCAAGAAGAATTTCCTCCATGGACTTGCCAAAATAACAGGTCTGCCTTTTATTTTATCCTTTTTTCTTGAATTTCATAGGTTTTCTAAAGAAACATGTTGCTCTTTGTTAGTCTTCCTATCAAAGATGCTTATGAAAGAAGTAGTCTTGTGCCCTGAACATCTTTATTTCCTCAGGTTCCAGTCCCTTTAACCTTGCTGGATAAAATTTTTACAGGATTACACGTCCCGAGTGCACAGACTACAGGATCAGGTGGTGTTTGGAAGGCTCTTGCCAAAGAGGATGGATATCTTCACTGTTAAGCCAGCAAAGTGTTGCTGGTTTTGCCTCTTCACATAATGGAAAACTTTGTCACTTGAAGGGTGTCTTTTGAAGGATTTATTGACGGCTTTATTAATGTGTTACTTCAAGCATGGTAGTTATGATTCAGGAATTTATTTCCAAGGAAATACTCCCACACGTCTTCTGAGTGTTTGCACCCAAAAGCTGCAAGTGAATTTCTGTGTGCCAATTGACTGTGAAATGAAGCTAATTATTTAAAAAACAGAGCAGCCCTTTTTAAAGGCGCTGCAGTTTGGGAACTCTTTCCTTTCCTTTGGTTACATGTAGTGAAATTGCTGTGTTCTGTTGAGAAGAGCTTCAGGACTTGAGTAAGCCCAGAGTGGTGACTTCCAGGGGAAGGACAGGCAGGTCTTCGCCGTATCCTTCTGACTTTGCAGAGTTCACAACTCCTTTAACATTTTCCCCATCAAAATCTTTAATTATGCACAAGTTTCCTCCCTCCCGGTGAGGAGATGTTGAAGTTCCTCATTTTCCAATGACACACATGTGATTGCAGTGGCTGCTGCAGGGAGCTGTGCTGCTGGCTTCCCGGGAAACCTGAAGACAGCTGGTGCCATCAGCCTTTCCCCATCCCTTTTTCTGTCTTGGTTTCCAGAGAGCAAATTATGATTACAGGAGCTGTTGGGGAGCACAGATGCTGAACAGTTGGATCACATAGTGAGCTTACATTGCAAAAGGCTTCAGAGGCAGGCAAGGAAGAGCTCCTTCTAGATGAACTTAACTAATTTTGTGCAGGTGAGGTCTCTGAACCTGATTGCTGGCAGGTGAATGTGTGGATTGCCTTATGACAGGATGATTTTATTCTTGAAAAAAAGTTGTTTTTTCTCAGCAAGCTACCGGGCTTCCTGTAACTCTGTCCCTTTGTCAATGCAAATCTTCACATCTTCCCTTGATTCATGTTTTCAAATCATTATTAAATACGTAATTCCCCTGAAAATTCCACTGTTTACGTTGTGGTATTTGGCAAGCATGTTAGTCCAACTAGAGGAATCCAGATTTTGCAAAATGAGAAAAGGGGGGAAGGATAAGTGTGGTGTTTGTACTCAGGATTCAGGTGTTTAAGAAACTCCTAAAGATTTTTGTTCTGTTCTACAAGACAAAAATGAATGTATTGAAGGAGGTGCTAAGAGAAGTTTTGGAAGCATGCAGTGTTGAAATAATCCAGACAGAAAAGTCCCTGGGACAGAATACAGACAGTTACTCCTCCTTTAAATGGATTTTATTTTGAAGAGGGAGTCTCCAGGCCACATGCCATGGTCTGAGTCCTGGTTGCAACAGGAAAACTTCAGGTGTTTAAGTGTTTGTTACAGCCATGGCCGAAAACTGGGCTGGCTAAAATTTCAGTTGTCAGATGAATGTCTGATGTCCTAAAAACCAACACAGGCTCAGATTTTAATAATGTCCTGCTATTAGTTTGTTAGACCTCTTCTATGCCTAATTTTGGAAAGATCATTTTTTAAGCAGGATAGATGTTTTGGCTCAAAACAGCTTATTGGAAAGGTGTTGGAGTGTTTTTGAGGGTAGGTAATAGTAAACTACAAATCGCCTGCCACTTGGAAAATTAAGTTCATTACTGCCTTTTTCCACCTTCTTTTACAGCCATGACATTGCAGTTATGGTGCAAGGTATTAAAATCTTCTTTGCTGCAATGGAGGGGGTTTTATTGGGGAGATATTTTGACACCGTGGTGGCCAGTGATGCAGCCAGGCATGGAGGGGTTACAGCTCTGTGCTCTAATGCCACCCCCTGAATTCTTTCTTAGCCCGAAATCGGCTTAGCCTGCATTCCTTGGGCTTAGGAGCTGCCCAGGTTTCTGGACCCTCTCTGGAACTCTTGGTGTGCCTGAAGCACCAGTGCACTGCGTGAAGGTGGCTGAGAGTTGCCTCAAAATGCAAAACCAAAAGAAAAAACACCCACCCCAAACACCACTGATCTCTGTGTCCGTATGGAGAGTTTTGCAGAGGGTGCTCGGTGAATAATTCAGGTTCTCTGTATCACCACAGCTTCAGGCTAATGGAGTTATTAGGACACAATCTAAGCAGGAATAACTTTGGAGCTTCTGTTATTGAAGGGTTAGGTCAGGTTATTTTCAAGTTTGGAAACTAAAATCATTGCTTTAAACCCAGACACACTCTATTGCTTGGCTACACCCTGGCTTTAAAATGGTTCCACCCTAAACCAGCTTTAGCTCAAAGCTCAGTGTCTGTTTCCTTTCCCCACCCTGCATTCCATTTTCCCCAGGCTCCCAAGCCCTCCTCCTCCTTCTCCTCCTCCTCTTCCTCCTCCCCGTGGTAGCAGTTCTGATTGTTAATCTGCTTTAACTCCAGAGATCAGAGGCATTTCCCCTCTCCTGAGTGCCCTTCTTACTATTTTATTTGTTCCTTGTACTCTTCTTTACAGGGATCTCAACTTTTCAAAAACATTTTACCCCTTTTTGGTTCTTTACTTTGAAATTACAACTGAGAAATCCAGAAGCTTTTAGTATTATAAATTCTATTCCTGCTTTGCAATCAGTCCTGTCCAGGACTTTAATTTCCTTATTTGTAGCGCTGCTTTTGCATTAAAATGTAGTAGGAATTAATTCTTATGATGCAATGCCTGGGAATCAAACCCAAACTTTTCTGTACTAGTCTCTGATTTATTTTTTTATTTTCTCCTCCTTTTTTAACATTTGTTAGGCACTTGTTTCAAAAGGTAAATATTTGTTCTGAGGATTTTCAGAGTTTATAACTCAGCATTCTGTCATATCACAAGTGCTAATATTCATATTTAATGTGGTACTTGAATGTTTTATTTCTGTCCCTTCGTGTTTGTGTCTGCCTCTGTGCCAAGGAGCAGCAGGGAATAGTGTCACTCCTTTTTCTGCCTGAATTAGGAGACTACGAAAAAGAGGTTAAGCTTACAGTACTTTTAAAGTGACAGTCTCAAGTTACTGCACAATTCTCTGCATATTTTGGAGAAACAAGAGTGGCTTAAGGTATTTCTGCACTGCCCAGTCATTCCTGCTCCTGCAAGGGTACTTTATTATCCCATTTTAGCATAGTTTCAAAAATAATTAACTCAACCAGTTTAACAATTTCTCTCTTTTTTTGGGATTTGTTCTGTTTTATCTTTTTTTAGGAAGATCAACAGTTGCCCAGGTTTGCTCTGTAGCCCAAGGAACAGCTGAGTTGAGGTCACTAACAGGAGGTGGGGGAGCAGTAAAAAGCAACAGGGTTTGGGGCAGGAGCTTCTTTTGCTGACCACAGAAAATGTCTGCAGAACTTGATTCAATGGTAGAAAAACAAATATTACGGGAAAGAGATGAAAACTGATTGTTTTTTTCCCAGGTACCTGGAGGAGTGGAGGGAATTTTCCAGCTATTTGTACACTGATGACTGTTTTGAGGAAGACAAAGATGGAGATGCACTCGTGCTTTTGGAATATACTGCAGGAATAGCAACATAAAACCAGGTCATTTATGTGTGGAACAAGCCTGGTTTATTTTAGCTGTAGTGTTCTAGAGGTAGTGAGCAGAATGTTTCTGTTGGTAAAACACAGATAGTGAACATCCTATGGCTGTAGGCTAGAAAATTGTACTGAAGCCTCAGTTGGCATGGGCTCCTCCTGAGCCCTCCAGAAACAGGAGCAGCATTGGAAATTGGCACTTTCCTGCAGGACAGTGTTTTTCAGAACTCAAATCCTGACAGTCCCAGGTCGTCCTGCTTTGAGTCATAGTGGAGAAGCTTTAGTAGGACTCAAACCTGAAAGAAGAGGGAAAGCACAGCCTGAAGGAGACCAAGTTTTTAATTCCATAAGGATTCACTTAAGAGATCTTAACAGCCTTTAACATAAAGACAGTTTTTAATGATCATACGTGTTGTGGTTAAATATCTATGTTTGCTTGATTGTTTCCTGCTCTAGGAAATTGGAGCTTATTCTGAATGCTGTGCTCATTCATTGTATCCACATGTCTGCTGTTATGGTTGTAAAATAGTGCAAATCAAACCCAATATAGCTCATGGCATCACTTCCCCATGTAAATATTGCAGTGGGTGAGAACGCTGGGGTTTGCTTAACAAACAGTGAGTTGTGAAACTTTCAGAAGATTTCTGTTAGAAAGGAGGAGGTATCTGAAATACAAACTCCAAGGATATTTTTAGCAGCTGGTAGAAGATTGTAATTTTTCTGCCAGCCTGTGTGCTCTTTTTTTTTCTTTAATTCCCAATAAAAAAACACACTATGAAGTGAAAGCTATTTTTTCTTTCTTCCCTGAGAGTTTAAAAATTATTTTTTGTACAGAAGGAGATCAAACCAAACCTTTCTAAACTTACGCAAGAAACATCATCCCTGAAATTCTAGACAAAACCTACTGTCAGGCAGATGCTTGACCCAAATAGGTATAAGACCCTCAGAAAATTAAATCTTTGATTTCACCTACGTTTTTTTTGGATCACAATTTGGCAGTGTACCTGAAACAAAAGCTGACTTTAAGTGGCTCCCACTTTCCTTTGGTACTTGACTGTACCCCCACGCTCTCCTGCAGTTGTTCCGGTGAAAATCTCTGTGCAACCATGTAGAGAACCAGATAGGGGAACTGATCTGCATTTAAAAATAACTTTTTTCAATAAATCAGTTTATTTTTAATATATTAGTTCCTGTCTCAAGTTCACATCACAACTATACGTGTGGTCTTGGTACCACTGAGGGAGTAGCAGGGGAGGGTGCAGGAATTCAGGATGGGAGAAGTTGCTGATACTGGGACCTCTTCCCTTTCTGCTTGTCATGCTGTAAACAAACAAACAAAAAATTTACATTTTCCATCACACTAAAAGTTATCTATCTGTGTGCAGGAGATGCAAAACATCTGCCCAAGGAAGTGTGATGCCTGCATCCATCACAGGCTGCTTCCAGGCCCGATGCTGTTGACATTGTTCATTAACAGCTTGTGTGGTGGGATGTTGTGAACCCTCAGCAAGCTGCTGGATGGCACCAGGCTGGGAGGGAGGATTGGCTGGAAGGCAGCAGTGCCAGGCACAGCAGGAATTCCACCAAGACAAGTGTGAAGTCCTGTGTGTGGGACAGAATAACCCCGTGCAGCAGTTTGGGTTGGCAGCCAAGGAGAGAAAAACAGCTTTGCAGAACATGTCTTCTGGTGAGTAAGGAGCTGAAGAGGAGCCTGTGTGCCCTCACAGGCAGGGAAGGCTGGCTGCCTGCCTTGGGAAGAGCATTTGGAGTACAGGATCCAGTCTGGGGATCTCCAGGCCTAGAAGGACTTGGACAAGCTTGAGCGAGCGCAGCTGGGGCCATCAAGGTGATGTGTGTGAGGAGAGGCTGAGACAGCTTGGTTTAAAACCTTGGAGAAGAGAAGGGGGGGTAGGTGGATTATCCAGGGCCAGACCCTTTCCAGATGTGGGCTGAGAAAGGATGAGAGGTAATGGACACAAGTTACAGGAAGGGACACTCTTATAGGGTGAAAGGAGGAGATTCTTCACAAAGTGGTCAAAAGGTGGAGGAAGGACCTGGGCAAGTTGTGCTCCGTCTTCCCTGCCGGTATTGACAACTGTGCTGTACAAACCACTGGAATCTCACTCTAAAAGTAGCTCTGAAGTCACTTTCAACCTAATTTATTCTGCAGTTCTCTGAGGTGACTGCAGGTGACAGAGCAGTAGTGCTGCCCTAGGTCAGGATGACTTCTCGCTCCCCTGTCTGATGGTGACACCACTTCAGATGTAACTCCAGCTGCTCCTCTTTCCAGACTGTACATTCCTTGGTTCTCGCCTTGCTGACAGCAGGACTCCTGTACCCAAAAGCATCTTCCCTTCAGTTCATCTTTCCACCCTGATTTTGCCAAAATGGGTCCTGCAGGTGGGGTGAGCAACAGGAAAGGGTCAGGAGCTTTTTGTGGCAGGAGGTGGCTTGAATTGCCATTGTGTTTGGAGGCTGTGGGACTTGCAGAGAGTTTATTCCGAGTGCTGAGACCTCCGGTTCAGAAAGGTGTGCTGGAGGAATGGCTCATGAAACACCCCTGCATTCCAGGGGGACTGAGGAGGGGTTGGGAGGACTCCTCAGAGATTCCTGAAATTTGCCAGGTTAGTGAAGAAACACACAGGCACTGTTTCAAAGCTCTGTCAATGGTGAGGTACTGTTGCCCTCCTTTGAAGGACTCCTGTGCCTGTGGCTGGCTCCCCCCTCATTGCTGGGGGTCACCTCCACACCGAGGGAGAAACATCCCTGCTTTGTGCTCCTGCCAGACTGAACGGGGCTTTGAAGAGGTGACAGATTTCTTGGATCCCCTCTTACCTCGAGACTGTAATGAAAAGAGCAATATTGAGAAAGAGCAACCTGGCAAGACGTTGCCTTTAGTTCTTGGGGAGAAAGCTTTTTTTCTGCTTTAAGTTTTCCAGCAGCAGATGCAACCTTGTATGGCTTTTATTCTCCCCTTTCTCTCTTCTCATGGGTTTAGTTCTCCAGCTACTGATTTCTAGATGTTCAACTGTCTGCATAAGAGAGCAGGAATAAAAGATGAAAAGGGGAAAAAATAATTAAAAAAAAAAAAACAACTATGAAAGAGAATAATAGCATTGGGAGTCTGGGAAACCCCACTGGGGGTTTACTGAGAAGGTTAAAACACAGTACAAACAAGAAATAAGTGGTGTGAGAGAAGCAGACGCTGAGGAGGTACTTTGGTAACAGCTGAGTTTAAGCTGTAATGAGAAAAGATGACAGAAGCAGGGAAAAGAAATACAAGAAAAAAATTGGTTTGCGTTTTAAAGTAATTAATTAAGGTAGTCAAATGGAGTCTTTAAAATGGAGCTTTTCCTTACTGTTTCTGGCATGGCATGTGTGTTTTGTTCAGTTGTTGGACTAGATTTAATGCTTTTCACTGTCAGCTTTCTCCTAGATCTTTGAAAATAAATTATCACATTAACATTTGGATACTTTTAGTACATTGCATTACTTTGATTTGTGCCACAGCCCTTTCCAAGGGGCTGCCAGATGTCTGTAGTGCTTGATTGTTTTTGCCTAGTGCAACTTGGTTTTCCTATTCCTGGCTTTGTGACAGGAACTTGGTTTATAGGACTTCCAAGGCTCACACAGTAGCCCCCCCCGCCCCGGGTGTGTTGGGAATATTGTACTGCTCCTGTTGTCCTGGTGTGAGGTTTATTCCTCTTCATGGATCTGTTAAAGCCTGCCTGGTCAGTGTGGCTGGGAATGAAGTGTGTTTTGAGCTCAGCTGGGATGGGTGACCTCTGTGAGAAGCTGCTCACAGTCCTTGTATCCCTGTCATGCAGTGCTTTCATGTGTAGGTAAGAACTTTACTGTTGTTTTCAGAATTGCATGGGAGTGCTGTTGCCAAAATTGTCAAAAAATAGGCCCTGTGTTTTATTTGACAATAAAAGCTAACAATAAAATATTCATCCAAGTCAACGAACTTAAGGAAGCTTTTCTAAAGCTTCTGTGTTTTGGAAAGTAGGCTGGTGTAACAGAGTAACTGCAAAATAATGATTTGCTAAAGAGACTAATGAGCTCAGTTTTCCGAGCAGCATTAATCCCATGTTTAGCTCGGGATTTCCTGCGTGTGGAGCCCTGCAGTCGCTGGGGCTGTCCCAGCAGGGTGAAAAACGAGCTCTGGAGGGCTGGGATGGCGCTCTGGGGCCCGTGGCAGTGAATAATTGCAGAATAGAAGCTCATTGACTAAAGCCTGGTTTATGTGGGGCTGAAGCGCTGTAGTAAACAGTTTGGATTACTGGGAAGTGACGGATTCTTTTGGTTCATATAATTCTTTGGCTAAATCTTGTTAAAAGGAGCTGCATTCTAGAGAAAAGAGAAGTGGTTTTGGAGGCGCCTTGGAGAGGAACTTGGCGCATTTTTTGGGTTTTGGTGTGCTGAGAGTATTTTAGTACTTGTGTGACTAAGTGGATATTTATTTTGCCATAATGTGTGTTTGATTAGATTACATCAGCTATAAATACTGGGAGCTCTGAAGCATCTATTTCACTGTCTGTCTCTAATCTTGGCTTTTGAGGAACATTTAATGTCTTGTGGTTACAATTAATCTGCGTGTGTTTTAGCAATTAGTGTTTATGTGCAGCGGGCTGCAGCCGATTCTGGCAACTGTCAATCAGCAGCTGTAACAGGCTCTGGGAAAGGAGGGCAGAAAGCACAAGGTGATTCCCTGCCTACCTGGTTATTTGGGAATGCAGTTTTGTGGGCAAACATCCTTTCTGGCCTGAGTTACGTGCTGTGATTCCCCGTGCAGGCAGAGGAACAGTGGCATTACCGTGGCTTTGATGAGATGAAGCTCTCTGTTGCCTTCGCAGTTTAATGGGCTAAAGTTTAATTTGCTTCCTTCACCACCTTTTGTAACAGCTGCTGGTTTTTACTGTCTTGCAATTTTCCTCTATGTAGGCATGCTGGCTTGTTTTAAAAAACCCTTCATTATCATCTAGAAAAGTGGATATCCTGTGAGCCAGTAACAGAGGGATGACAAAATATGTAAAAATTCAAAGCATTTGAATTCTTCTGCTTGGCTAAGATTTAATAAAACTGATAATATGAAATTATACGAGCAAAACACAGATGGAGGAGGGAAAATGGTTTGTTTTAAACTGAGAGCATCTCTGGTAGTTCACATTCATGAACTTCCTACTGTGCTTGTAACCCCCAGCCTTGGGCATTCCCTACATCTCTGGGATGTGGGAGCACTCTGCCTATGATTGCTTTTTCCTTATTGTTTGCTTTGAGGCTGCTTGTTTTTTAAAGGGACAGCTTAACAGTAGGATATACTGGCAGAACAGTGCATCTTAGTAAAGCCAGTCTGAAGATGTTCTGGAATCTGATGTGCCCTGGGCTGGGACTGGGAAATTGGCCGGCTGCGCCCGGCTCCGCAGGCTGGGCACCTTGAGCGAGTCCCCACGTCTTTCTCTGGCAGCCACCACCTGTAAAATGCAGATAAAAATAATGATCTTCCTTCAGCTGTTTTCCAGGTTACAGGAGGTAGGCACGGTACCAGTGTCCTCATTAGCATGTTTTAATAAGGCTCTGCAGATTAATGCCTTGCCCTGGTTTGAAGTTGTGGAAGCCGAGTGCTGGAGTGTCCCACTCTGCCTCCTCCCTTCTCCTGAGCTCTGTACAGGAGTGAGTTTATTGCAGTGCTGAGTGTGGACAACACCTGAATTCCTTGCCCTGAGGAGTGCAAGGTGAATTTGTGAAAGCAGCAGGTATTAATTTTGTACGTGTCCTACCACTGGTTTGAGCTCTAATAGTTCCCTCTTGCATTAAGTAGATTTAAATCTCTTTTAAACTAGGAGGCAGTAAAATATTCAGGATCTGCAAAACAGCTTCTTTTTCCATCTGATAACTCATTATCTGTGCCTTCTCTTTGGATATGGATTTTTTTCCCTCTACATTGAGAGGAGAAATGCCACAAAGGCATAAGTTTGTTGAGAAGCTTCAGTTCCATTTGCCAGGTGCTCAGCTGGGCTTTGAGTGTGTCAGCTGTGTTTGCTGCTGCAGATTGTGGAGTAGGTAATTGCAATTTGTTTTATGCACATTAAAAATGGGCTAACAGCCCTTTTTGTATGTAATTTGTGTTGTTTCATGTGAAGAATAGAGAGGAGTCTGAGAGTCATTTTCCTTTACATAAAAATACATAAATCATTTAAGCTGATAAGAGAGTCAAACAAAAGAGGCTCTTCAATTAGACCTCTCCAAAAATATGGAAATAAACTGTTTTCGCAGGAAGGAATTTACCTTATCATACCTGTTTCGGTTTTGTTTGGGTTCAGTGATTGATATATTTATTACTAATATGTTATATTTGTGTGCAGTTTCTTTGTAGTTACATGTTGTAAAGTGGCTGATCGGTTTCTTTTTATTTTTTAACTGTATCGCTTCTGTATAAAACCCACCCTGTGATATATGCTGGGAACTACTGGTTACTGTGTATTTTTCAGAGAAGTGACCCCAAGGGATTTATACTCAGCACCCCACTTTTAGAGGCTATTTATTACTGGGTTTCTCAAAACCTTCATGATGTGGAAGAAACGAAAGAGTGCCAATTTGGACTGCTGGTGTGTAAAATTAGGGAGAAACAGAACTTAAACCTTTGAATGTGATTTCAGTACTAGCAAACTATCCTGGAATCTTAGTTCAAGATAAATAAACGGTTTTATCCAGGTTGTGGATAAGATACACATCCCCTCCCTCTGCCCTGCCTTCATAGCGTGTGGTGCTGAACTGGAGCCCAGCTGGTGGGGCAGGAGAAAACGGGCTGCAAAAGCAGAACCCCCAGCTGCGAGGCAGGAAAAGGTGGGTGAGGAGCAGCACTCCCACGTGAAAGAGCCAAAATAATTATTGCTGCATTCCTGGTCCTGTTTCCCGGATCCACAGTGAGGCAGGTGCACGATCCCGGTGCCGGGAGTTTCCCCGTGTCTCTGACAGCGTCTCCCCTCCGGCAGGTGCCGATGCAGCCGGGACGGAGCCCAGCAGCTCGGACAGCAGGGGAGAGCGGCCAGAGCCCTACGCCAACGTGGAGGAAGCGCTGCTGGGTGGGGAGTCCAGCTACATCCACCAGCCCCTGACTCCGGACAAGGAGGACGCGCTCCAGGCCGCCACCGTCGCCAACCTGCGCGCGGCTCTGATGAGTAAGAACAGTTTGCTGTCGCTGAAAGCCGACATGCTGGGCGAGGACAGCTCGCTGCTCTTCGAGTACCTCCCCAAAGGCACCCACTCGCTCTCCCGTAAGTTGGCGTCCTTCTATTTTTTCTTTTTTTTTTTTTTTTTTGTTTACTGACGCTTTAAGGGAAAACTTTAGTGAGAAGAAAATACAGATCACCGCCTTGTTTGTTGCTACTGATGTGTTTATATCCAGGTTTAAGTCCTGCTTAATCCCACTTTCCATAAAATTTGAGAACTTTTGTCTGATATTGATCCAACCTTAATGTTAACTGCAGAAGTCATAGAAAATATTCAGCCTGTAGCACTTGTCCCCAAATTTCTGTTTTGCTCGTTTGCACAATGGTACTTACAAACAAAATACAAAGTGTTTGAGTCATTATGGGAAAGGTTTTGAATCCAAACTTGATTGATGCTAAACAGCTTGAATGTTGCTCCTGTGTCTGTGGAAACAATTGAGGTATTGTAGATTGCATGATCTTTACTTCTTGCAGTTTAATTTTAGGCCTGTAAGTAATCAGCAGCGATTGATTTTGTTATACTTGCACCTGGAAATGAATGTTTTTCTACTGGTGATTTGTTGGAGACAGCTGATGTGAACCATTAGGTGCAGACAGCTGATTGATTTTTCAGCATATTTCTGTGTTTCCTTCATTGTGGCTTGATCCTGTAGTGTGCGTAAAGAAAGAGAAATTATTAATGCTGTGTTTTAGTAATACTCTGAGAAGAGATATCATTTGTGAAATAGAATAGAACAAGCAGCAGCTTTCTGAGTACTACATGTTAATTTCCAGAAGGAAAGGTTTATTTTCATCTGTGCTGAGAAAACTGTTCAAGTAAATGGAATTAAAAGTTCACTTAGGGTATCTATTATTCTATTTTCTCTTAGTTTCCTCAGTGGCAAAAGACAGATAACTTTAATGGTCACAGAATTAGAGAATGAATCATAGAATCCCAGAATGGTTTGGGTTGGAAGGGACTTTGAAGATCATTTTGTTCCAACCGCCTGCCATGGGCAGGGACACCTTCCACTAGACCAGGCTGCTCCAAGCCCCGTCCCGGTGGCCAGTTGGTCACTGGAGTTGTGTGACAAAGTGAAATAACTGCACAATGCAGTGTCACACTTAGTGCCTCTTTTCACTTCTCGTGTCTGAACAGTGGGATTATTTTTTTAAAAATCTAAAAACCCTGTAGTTTCTGTACCTTATTCTGCAGCTTAAGTGTTTGTGGGGAATGGCTGGTGCAGTGTTCTGGTTTCTTTCACAGTAACTCACTTCCCAAAGGATCTGCAGTTAAATCAAATTTAGACAGTTCCGATTTGGGTCCGGAGTTGAAAATCCCTCAGCTGCAGTGGAGCAGCACAGATGTGGCTCAGTTCAGTGGCAGGGTTTGGATGCAGGGTGCCCTCAGCTGCCACTGGGATGGGTGAGAGCCTGGATCAATGCATGGCCGTGGCTGATAAGAGGCACCAAGGGTTTGGATCTGTGACTCCTGACAGGTGAAATCAGCAGTTTCATCTTCTCCCTTGATAAATTGGAATAATGACGGGGCTGCCCTCTATCCATCATCCTTCTCCCGGTGGGAGGATTTTAGGTTTTACTTAAAAACTGAAGCCCCACTTGACGTAAAGATAAATGTGTGTAAAGCAGTCATAAATCCGGGTTAAAAATTAGAGATTGCCCAACCAGCTGAGAAGCAGAGTTTGGGGACAGGCATGGTGCAGGCAGGAGACCAGCTGGGTTTAAAATAAAGCTTGATACATTTAGAAAAGGGAGTAGTTGATAGCTCACTGAGGGGTGGCATGGCTCAGAAGGTCCTGTCCGGCATGTATCTGAGGTCCTTATTTTCCAGCCTTCTCACTGTTACTTGGATTTCATTCATCTGAGCTTCAATTATCTCATCTTTATGGAAGCAAGGTGAAATGCCCAAATCAGAAAGAAGACTTCCTGCTTGGTCTGTAGCTCTCACAGCAGTCGGGGATGTGGCTGTGAGCTGGTAAGAAGATTTTTATAGAAACCGGGAGTTAAGAGACATATTTTTCTTTCATCTTATTCAGATTCACAGGTATCAATTTATTTTAATCACTTGAAAAAGATCTTGTGATATACAATTCCCTTTTAAGTGGTCATTACTGAATACAACAGGACATCAAGTCTGATGAGAATTTTCAGTGTATAAAATGACAATGAAGCAAGTGGTAGGAAGATTGTAGAGATGGAAAAGCACAGTCTAGGTTGGTACTGGCTTTGTAGGTGTTTTTGACGTTTTTCTTCAAAAACAATTTGAGGATGTTGAGTCATTTTAAGTCCTGGGTTGTATTAAAAAAAAAAAAAAAAAAGGGAGGGTGTAGGCAGGAACACAGTGAAAAAGATTGAATTTAACAAGACAACCAAACCCAGTGGTTTTCATCTGTCTCAACTTGAAAAGAAATGCACTAATTTCAGGGATTATAAGTGATCAGTCTCTCCTGACTTTAAAGAACTATTTTTAATCTTGGCTGCTATCACTGGATTGTCTTCTCTTACAAAGCACCACAGTGCATAACTGCCTCGAGGAGCAGAATTCAGGTTTTGTTTTGGTTTTTTTTTCTGGAGGAAAAAAGACTTAATGGAGGTGGACAGATGCAAAGAGGATGTTAAACATGTTTAAAATTTGGATGAGCCATTTCTAAAGGGGATATTACCCTCCAAGTTACTGCACACATTAGAAGTTTTCACTTGCTCTTCTGCATAATTCATCCTGTTGTAGAAGTTAGAGGATACCCCAAGGTTTTCATTTTACCCCGTGTTCTTTTAAACTAATTCTTTATATGATCATATGAGGCATGAACTTGACATTCTGCTGGTGGAAAATGAAGCCCAGAATGTGTGTGTGTGTGGGCGTTGTATCACTATGGTGAATTTCTGAAGTTAACCAGTTCAAACTCATTTAAAATCAGAAGGGAAAACTTAAATATCTTGCCATTTGGGTAGCAGCGTTGCCAGCTAACCTGCAGCTGAAGGGCTCTGAGGGTTTGATGTTCATGATGTGTGATCAAGATTGACGTTGTTCATATGCTTGTCAGAAACCTGGAACACACAGGTTTTGCAGAAAAAAATGTGTGAGTTACTCATGGGTAACACCGAGGTCGTCTGGGGAACTGTTGGTTACTGAACCTGCCTGGGTTGTTGCTGGGGGTGCCTTTCAGATAAGACATCATGAGAATTTTCCTGGTTTGTCTGTAAAAGCAGGTGGTTGTTGTGTGATTTCCACTCCAGCAGAGCTGCTCTGCGGAGCTCCTTGGTTTAAGAACGTGTCTTATTTCATTTCTGAGCCTGAACTTTGGTAGCATTGTTCTGCACGGTTACATCACACGGCCAGAAGTCTCAAAGGCTTCAATCGAATGTTTTGAGCTCGTTTTGCCAAGTATAATCAAGAGAACGAGAATTTTAATATTCATTAGAAAATGAGGTGGTTAGTTTACATCCTTGTTTCCTCATTTGAAAAAAAAGAAAAGTTTCAGATCATGGGGAGGACCAACTCCCTTAAAGGGTGACTTCCACTTTTCAGAACAGCACATTTGAAGGCTTTTTTATATGGCTAAGTTTGGCTTTTCCTGTTTACCCTGTTGCAACTGAAACTGTTTATAGAAGCAATTCCTATGAAGCTTCCAGTCCAAGTGATTACATGGTACACAGAGCCCTTTTCTTTTGGGCAAACCAGCTAATAGGTTATTTTTAGTTAGTGGTTCATTGGAGCCAATAATTTATCCTTGCACTGGCTGTTAAGGAATACATTTTACACAGTGGTCAACTTTCCCAGGAAAAAGTTAAAGGTATTCAGTTTGGTGTGGAATTTTTGTACATGGTAAACAAAGATTTAGGGGAGAATGGATGTGATTTTAAATGAGAGATAATGATTTTGCCTTTCTCTTTTCCACAGTAGTTTACTGTCCAGCTGTCACGAGAATTCTGTATTCACACAAGTATTGCTAAACCCCTGCTTCATTTTCTGTGTGCAGAGCTGACTGAAGGAAAGCGTTTTTGATTCCTGATTTAGAAGTTAAAATGCTTTTTGTTAAAATTCGTTTTAGTACAAGTTTAGGATGGAAAAAGGTTTCTCACAGTGCAAGTCAGAATTGACATGAATCTGTGTTCTTGTGGACAAAGTGTGGGTCATTGATGTGGGTTTCTCTCTTCTTGTGTTACTCGCAGTTGTTGAAACCAAATAAATACTGATGATTGTTTGAAAACTCATCTTTGTTGTGTTGTACATCTTTGTGTGTTTGTACACCTTGAATGATAGTTTATTGTTTCTCTGTGCTCTATTTCATCGCTCGTTCATTAGCCTTAATTTTTGCTTTAAGAAGTGCAGAGGTTTTTTTGGAACCTGTGGAACTCTGGGAAGGTGCTAATAAAGAATTCATCAAGCCAGGCCCCACTGGTTTATCTTTACTGTGTGCTAAAATACCATTAGTTCAAAGAAGTGTAACCCAGAGATGCCTTTGGGGCAGTTTGAATCAGTTTGGGATGTTCAGGGGTGAAAAAAAGGAATGTGTGGCTGTCTAGGTAGGAATTCTGCTATGGACCTGTAGAGCTGCATGCCTGCTAACAGTTTCTAACTGGAAATACTGATAAATTCCTTTTTTCCCTGAATTTTTCCTATCTTGCATTTCTGGCGTTTTGTTGTCCTACTTTTAAATGACAACAGCAACAGAGGAGCAGCACCTGAAGGAAACCTTGGAGCGTTGTTATCCCAGCTGAATAGCGTTAACTGAGTTGGGAAAGATATCGATCTGCGATCAAAGCCCAGGAAAAGTAAATGAAACATCCAGCTTGTGGCACAAGAGCAGAATTTCCTTTGATAGCTGATAAAAAAGTAAGGTTTGGGATTGTTCACATTGCAAAACCTTGGTGTGGTTTCACTGGAGTGCTTTGTTGTCACCCAGATCACAGCGCATTGTATACGGACACAGTGTAAACTGTGACTTGTTACTTGTAGCCACATTAAAAAGCATGTTTTTTATATCGCTGAAGGTTTCCATCAAACTCTTTTGTGCTAGAAATGGAAAAGCCTTTAGGGCATAGAGTGCTTTAAATGTGAATTTGTTTATTTTATGCCATATTTGCTTCTGGTTTTGCCTCCTTGCGTTTCAAAAAGAACAACCTGCTCAGTGTGTCATTCCAATATTCAGTCAAGGCATGTGCTAAAGTTTGTATAATAATTTATAATGTACACTGATATTGATGACACAGTCTTTATTTGTATTTAGCTTTGTCATTGATTCTCAGGGCTGTTTCTGGAATATTGTTTTCCATTTGGTTGTTGCTACAGTGTAGGCGAGGGCCGGACACAGCATGTTTTCCTTTTGAATTATGGGAGATTTTTAGACTGTAATGACTCTCAGGTATAATTGAACAGTTTTGTACAAATATTTGAATTTCCATCCTTGCTAAATATAGAGTGACAGGAATCCTTTTCCCCATCTTTTGTAAAGCACTTTGAGATCAAGGACTGACAGTTCGATATTAAATAAACCACCACAGGCAGATCTTGGAGATCTGAACCTGTGACATAAACTTTCTTGAAAAGTTAATGGCATGAGGTTTGCGTGTACATTCCTTAAAGTATGTGTTCAGAATGGTGCTTCTCCAAGAGAAATGTGATTGCTCTGGATACTTGTGCTGCTCTGTGCTTCTTTCTCCCGATGGACTCTGTAGTGACCCAGCCCTGCGATGCCACTCCAGTACACACAGACATTTGGGTGGGGAGGCTGGTTTAAAAAAAAAAAACCAACACATCAACCAGAAAGACCAAAAGCCTGGCATCCCTGTCCTGCTGCCTTCCCTCCCACTGTCAGAAGATGAGCTGCAAGTGCTGGGGCACTGCCTTTGCGAGGCCGTTTTTAAAGCCACCAGCTGGTGCTCGTTCACGTGGGTGAGATTCGTTTCCTGTGTTCCCCAGGGCCTGGCACCAACTCGAATCATTCAAGGGGTGAAAGTGATGGCAAAGTGGAAGCACCATCTCCCCCGCTGCCTTCAGCACACCTTGCCACTCAGAGCCCCCCCGGGATCTGCTCTTCTGGTGAAATGTCACCAGAAACAGGGATAAAAGGAGAGGTGCCTTCCTCAACCCAGGTAAGATTGGGGGGAAGGAGGGGGAGGAAATACAAAGAATTTGAAATGCAAAGGTGTCTGTTTGATCAAATCCTCCCCAGTTAGGAGTATTTTGAAAGATCTAATACCTTATACTTTAATCTGTGAGCTTTTTTTTTTAAAAAAATACAGGTTATTTTAAAACTAGAAGTCTGTTGAGGGTCAGGACTGGTGCTGTCCCAATTTTAGTCTTTCTGGCTTACCTCAACAGAACTTCTGTTCAAAAACCTCTGGGTTTTTTTAAATATAAATGCCCTTTTTATTGTAAATCCCTTCATTTGCACAACGTTGCACACTAGCATATAATAATGGCATGAGACCTCAGCTACCCCATGCTCACTTCTGGTTTTCTGCATTTGGATTTCTTGTAACTGCCTAAATTCAGACAGAAGTGGGCTGACTTTCTCTTCTACAGAAGTCAGAAGTTTGACCTAAAATCCATAGCTTTCTGCAGCATTTCTTATTCTTAATATTTTTGCATGATACTTCATTAAAGAAGTGAGTGGAAACACAGATTTTTCTTTGCAGTCCCGGTAGAGCGAAGTGAGCTGGTCTGCACAGACCTGCCGAGGCTGCAGCACGCCTCTGCCTCATACAGGGCTGCCATCTGCCACACGCTGGCATATCACAAAGGATTTATAAAAAAAAAAAAAAGATAAAATCAGCTTTTATTTAGAATTTGGATCAGCAGTGCCAGAGGGCATTGCAGAAAGGGAGCTATGCAGAAGGTGTTTGTGTTCCGCTGGCTCTCCTGCGTGGAAAGGAAAAGTAGCTGTGGAGGGCTAAGGGAGAATTTTCCAGTTCTGTGACATCAACTAGAAATTTTCTGTCCAGCATTTCCCACTGGCCTGAGTGGGAGCTACAGATGCTTAGTGAGACTGGAAACTGAGTAGTTATCCAAGACTTAAACAGGGATGTTGATTACTGTCTTCAAAACACCCAATCCTGCAAGATAAGGGCCCAGTTCACTGCTCTGGCAGTGAAAGCTTTGTAAAGGCACTTGGCGGTGCCAGTTAAAATGATTGAGCCTCCCCTAGAGAAGGGTTGAAGGCAGTGGCAGTGATGGGAGTCAGAGCTCTGCCTACAGGACAGGTTCTCGTAAATGCCTGCCTTAACTTCCCTGTGCTTTTCCTTTGCAGGCCGCCTATGATGGATTGCTGGCACTTTGGCAGTTTGATAACTCTGACTCAGGTAAGCAGAGAGAAAAATACATTTTTAAACCGTTGATATTTTATACCAGAAGAGGCTGATCCGCGCGTGCGTATCCGTGGTTCTGTTTCAGACACCAGTTTCCCGAGATCTGAAGACACGGACGTCACCGCTGATGGGACCTTCCTGGAGTCGGCCCTGGCCAAGAGGCTGACCTGTGGCTTCTGCAGGAGGGTGTTCCAGCGTGCTGAGGAGCTGAAGGAGCACATCCACGAGCACGCCTTCTCCATGCTCCTCCCGTTCGACGTGCTTGACTGCTCCCGGCCCGGCCTGGCCGACGGCGTTCCTGCCGGCCAGCTCGGCCGCTTCCAGTGCTCCCAGTGCCCCGCCAGCTTCACCCTGAAATCCAACATGGATCGGCATGAGAAGACCATCCACTTCCACTGTAAGAAGATGCAGTGTCCTAACTGTGCCAAGCTGTTTCGCGACAAGACAGACTTAAAGCGGCACCTTCTGTCCGTGCACTCGAGCGAGCGCACCTTTGTCTGTCTCTGCTGTGGGAAGGGCTTCGGCACCCAGAAGAACCTCAGTAGCCACGTGAAAATGTGTTACCTGGGCTCTGCCCACCTGGCTGGGGTGGAGCTTTCGGACAGTGTAGGACCGAGCGAGGATCCTGAGGATGCGTAGCTGCTGTTGTATATGAGACACTGCCTTGAACTAGGAAAAGCAAATTGTGCCGTGGTTCTCGTGCTGCAAATAAATGTTCCACAGGTGTCATTTCATAGAGTAACTCCCCAAAGCTGATCAGTTGGTGCTGTGCTGGTTCCAGATGCTGTGACTCTGCAGCCTTGGTGCAATTTTTGTGCAAAGATAACTGTTTTGGGTCCATAAAACAGGCACTTTGGCTGTTTTATTGGTGTGCTCAATCTGTGTTCTGACACTACCTTCAACTGCTTTATCAGTAGATCTCAAAGTGCTTTATAAAAGAAATGGTGATGTTTTCCTCCAATTCCTCAGGAAAATAACATCCCTCAGGTTGTTGAAAGTGCTAGCAATAGAATTCATAATAGAATTCAACTCTTGAGTTCTGCTGTAGTGCTCTGTCCATTAGACCATTTGGATATTCCAGGGGTTTTCACTGTGAATTTAGGAGCTGTGCAAGCACTGGGTTGCTGTTTGTAAAGTCTGGTTTTCTGTGTCTTTCAAAGGAAAAAAACATGCTGTTTGTTCATATGTGCAATAGGGTATGCTCTTTGGGCTTAAAAGTCATTGCAAGGCTTGTATATTTTGCTGATATTATATCTCAGAACTTTCAGGGCTTTTTTAAAATCATCCTGGAGTATGGCTGTGGTTTTCAGGAATTCTGTACATTTTTGTGACTCATTTGGTTTATATGCTGTTAGCCAGGCTGAGTGTGGTGGTGTTGAAGCTGAGAAAAGTGGATTTACATAGATTTAATTGTAACTTGGGGTGTGCATACAGAATCAGTAGTGGCTGTTCCTGGTGGGTAGGAATCTGTAATTCTTATTTCATTCTATGAAATTCACTTATTTTTTAAAAAGATTAAATATTTCTGTATCTCTTGCTATATATTTACATACAAAACCAGATTATAGTAACTGTGAAATGAAAGTAGCATAATTAAGAGCAGTCCTTCCCAGCTGCTCTGTGTGCAGCACAGCTTGTCAGCATGTGGGGTTGCTTTCCTCAGTGTGAGAGACAGCTGAGGAGAAAAAAACCCAACTTCTACAAATGTTCTTTAGAGTTCTTCAGGGAAGTTTTTTCTCATTATACTGTTGCATCTCAGGGAGATAAAAAATGAGAAATACTTAGGTGTGCGCAGTGTGGACTTAGTGGGGAGCTTCTTCCCCAGCCCTTTCCTGTGGAAAGGTGAATGAGAGAGCCCATCAGTTCCTGCTGCCCTTGGGCTTGTAGAGAAGGACCAGGTGTATTCTGGTGCAGCTCTGCTCCACTTGTTCCTGCTGGCAGTCAGAGCTTCAGGGAGACGGCTCCATGCCACGCCAGGGCTGGGAAGCCGGAGTTTCCCTGCTTGGCTTAGTTCTTACTCTTCATTTGAGCAGGCTGCAGTCAGAATTAAGTTCCTATATAAGCACTGTACTACACTTTAATCGTTTGGGTTTAAGTTTTGTGGTTTTTGCAAAGTCAGGTTCATTTTTTCTGCTCTTGTTCCCGTTGACACCTTTGTCATCGGAGATCTTGGCTGTCTGTGAATGTGTGTAGCCTTAAGTGTCAGCTTCCCTTGTGACAGATGTCAGAGTAACTGCCTCGTGATTTATTTTGCTCTTAAATAATCAGCAAGTGAGAAAGGAGAAAGCTGAGCCAGAAAACAAAGTTGTAACCCAATGAATCTTATCTGGAAGTTTGGGAGCAGCAGGGAAGGATTTGTCTGACTTGGGAAAGTAAGATGCCAGCAAAAGCAATTTCAGCAAACTATAAAAGGTTTCATTACATGATAGTAGTTAATGAGGTTTCATATTTGTTCATTTTTCTTGTATTTTAGAATTTAATTCAACATGAAATTCTTTTTCTATAGTCAGGTCAACACTGTGACTAATAGAGGTTTCAGTAGTATTTTCCTTGGCCAGTACATCAGTGTTTCCTGACTTCAGCACTGGGAATTTCCAGTGCTTCCCTTCAGGATCAGGACTAGGGTTTTTTAATTGTTAGAACTGAAGGGTATAACAGGGGCAGAGCTTTATTGGATTTGTGTAGAACAGGTGTTAGAAGCAGGATTTTACTGTTAGGAAATGACACGGGAAGCTGATGGGAGGTGTGAGTCTGAAGGTTAAATTGCACCTTGCTATTTATAACCTTAAATATAACGAGGATTTAGTGGACAAGAATTCTCCTGAAGTTTGTGAATTCTTTCTAATAACCCAAAGAATGTAGTATTTCAGTGATTATTACCTAGATGCCAGTTTACAGAGTTAATCCAGAGCAGCTCTATCAGGTGTCACTACTGCTTTTCCTTCACTCTCAGGGATGTAGGAGCCTGTTTCCTTTAACAGCCTCAGTGAAATAAGTTACTTGAGATGACAATACCAAAGATTTTTTTCCCAAGCATTATTGTGTTGGTTTTAAAAACACACATTTCCATAAATATTTTAGTGGCATTAAGTACACAGATTTTTGCTGTGGCACTGTTTGTATTTCCTTCTCCATTTCTTGGTGCTGTGTCCAGTAGCTCTTTACCCATGGTGCTGCTGTTTATCAGCTTGATGATCGTGTTAAAGATGATTTCTTAGGACCTTAATGCTGCTACACTTAATGCTGCTCTATAAAATATTGTCATTTAGACAAAGGATGATGCTCATACCGAAGCCAGTATTTGTGCATTAAACAGATGTACTGTGGGTGCATATATTTAACAGGACTCTGAAAATGTTAACTCTGCAATACAGTTATTTTTCTGACCATGCTGCTGGTTTTCAGGTGTTTCCTATTGTAGATACCAGAACTAAATATGTGGCTATTTGGTGCAAAAATAGTTTTCAATAAAACTATAGCTGCCAACAGTGTTCTGTGAGTATTTTTAAATACAGAAGCTGAAAATGTTGGGTTTGAGTGATTTAAGCTGAATGCAGGTGTGAGGGATCTTGGAATTGGACAGAGTCAGGAGTAGGCTGTTGGAAATTGGTGGATGTGTTGGAAGCAGGTGGCTGGGGAGGAGCGTGCTGGGGGTGCAGGTTGTGCACCCAACGTTGGGTGTTGCCTTTTCAGCTTTGCAGCTCAGCCCTGAAGGGGAGGGAGAGATGTGGGCAGGAAACGAGAGCGGGCACGGGGTCACTGAGGGAGGAGCAGGATCAGGTACAACCCAGTGATGTAGGAATAGGGGATTTTGTGGTTTTCTCTCCTTAAAGCACTTTTCTTCGTGATCCCAGGATCTGGTTGCTGTCAGAATCTCCAGTCAGTCTTTATCCAGAGAGCCTCTGTGTCCTGGGAGCCGGGCTCTGCAGTGTGTGTGGTGTGGGGCAGGACTGGAGGAAGGAGGGTTCCTGTCCCCTCTTGACTCCCCGTGCTCAGCTCACCTTGGCTACATTCCACAGTGACAGGGTTGTTGGAAGTGTGTGTGTGTGGCTTGTCACCAAAATCAAGTGGTTACAAAATCAGACTGGAAATGTATTTGTAATAAATAGCTTTGTATCATAAAATTGCTACCTGCTGTAGAAGAACGTGGGCTCCTTGCCTCAGAGTGTATAGATGAGGGAGTGTCAAACCCTAGGAGAAAATAAAGAAAAATATATTTTCCTGTAACATAAAAAAGAATTTTCGTATTCTAGGTTTTTTTTTTTAAAAAAAGAAAGATGTTAAAGTCTTGGTAAATCAGAAGATTGGTGTGGGGTAGGAGAAGGGCTGGTGTTTAGGTCACCAAGCAGAGCTTGCACAAGCCTGTGGGCATCAGGCTGTGCTCAGGAATCTCCTCCAGGAGTTCCCAAAGCAGTGCAGAGTCATTTCTCACTGCCCCATTGCAGTGGGTGAGCTTTGCTGGCAGGTGAATAAAATATTCCTTAGCATTGGCTTTCCCTGGTGTCAGTGTTGCAGCCATGGCCCAGGGGAGTAGGTGTTTCGGGATTTTTCCCTATGGGCCAGAAAATCCTCTTGACAGCTTTACAAGTGTGCTGAAAAAACACCAAGCTACCCCAAAAAAGCAGCTGTGGGCTGGACCACCACAGGTGCTGAGCAGCCCAAGGCAGTGAGTTTGGAGCCCAAGAACAGAACAGAATGTTAGATCCAAGGCAAACTGATAATGAAAGGAAGTTTTTCTTCCACAGAGTTACCTGTGTGGAGGATATGTTTTAATTCTAGTAGTCAAAACAAATGCTGAGATAAACTTCATATCACTGCAGCTTTTAAGATCCTGAGTCATGCTTTTCGTATGTATTAGAGCAATAGAAAACTATTTAAAATACTTTTTCTAAGATGTGCTGGTGTTGAAATGTTTGTTCTGATTACCCAGGAGGGCATTACCTTATTTAAAGGTGTCTCTTAGTAGTGCCAGCTGGTTTGCACTTCTACATGAGTGACAAATGTAGTTACTTTTCATGTTGTTTCACCTGTATTGATATACAAGACAAAGTAAATTTTAAAAGCAGAAGAGGAAAAAAAAAGAAAAAAGCCCACAAATTGGGCATGAAGTGACACTGAGTATGTGGGCTTACCAATTTTCTTTAAAAAGGCCATTTTTCAGTGCACAGTGTAACTCCAGGGCATTACCTGTGACATTCTGAGGGCATGGACTGTGCACACACCTAGTAGGGCATTTATATTATATACTGCATTTACTATGTATATTGTATTTGTAATATTGCAATAAGCATCTAAAAATATTGCTGAGCACTGGGTCTGTTAGGAGGCAGGGAGTAGGTCTGGCATCCCCCTGTTCCCCAGCTCTCCTCCATAGACTATTTCCTTTACCAGGAGCCATTTACATACACATAAGTTACAGTGATTAACCAGAATTTGCTTTCTTTCTTTCCCCTCCTTGTTATGTAAATATATTGCTTTGAGAAATAACAATAATTAGGAGAAAAGTGAGTGAAAATTAACACACCCATGGGAAGCAATAGAACGAAGGAGAAACAGAAGGTCTAAAATCATCTCCACTCGGACAGTCACTTCCAAACTTATAGTGGGTGGGTGGATGCCCTCAGGGAGCAGCGAATACTCTGTTTTCACCTGCTGTGTTTTGTGCCTGGCACTGTCACTGTGTCACTGGATAACTGAGAGGATGGTGGTTGTAACGGTCCTGTTTCCTCTGGGTCATCCTCAGTCTCTGCTCCTTCACCAAAAAGCTCACGGGGTGTGTGGTGATGTTCTTGCATCACCCCATAAATAACACTGGCGCTGTTGGGGTGCCACCTTTGTGGACTTCTGTTCCTGGCTCCCTGCTTCTTCCACAAGTAGTACTGTTAGCATTTTAGATCTTGGTATTTCAGATAACCCTTTGTAATAAATCAGAACTCTAGCAGGTTGACAGCCCTCTTCATTTTCCCTTTAGAAAGCAATGTCTGTAACCGGCTGTTGCTAAATGTTTGTGTGTCAACTTGTTCAAAAACTGCTCTGATGGAGGTACTCAACTTCTTAGCTTTAATAATATATGGGCAGTAATACAGTAAAATGATTAAAAATACATAGATGGTTAAGGGGTGAGAGTGTGATTTCACAGTGAACTAATTTAATAATGAAATAGTCAACAAGAAGACTGTTTTGAGACGTTCTGAGATTAATCTGTGTGTTCTGCTTTCCCTCTTGCAGTCAACGAGTTCACAGTCATCAGGAAGAAGTTCAAGTGCCCGTACTGCAGCTTTTCAGCCATGCACCAGTGCATCCTGAAGAGACACATGCGGTCCCACACGGGGGAGAGGCCCTATCCCTGCGAGATCTGTGGCAAGAAGTTCACCCGCCGGGAGCACATGAAGCGCCACACCTTGGTAAGAGAATCAGCCCTTTTCTTCAGGTGAAAGAAAACAGGAGCTTCACCTCATTTCGGTCTGGATTTTGTTTGCCACTCAGGGCTCGTCTGAAGGCTTCTCCTGTATCTTTTCTCCCTGCCTTTCCAAGGCCTCGTGGCTGGTGGCCTGTTCGTCCTCCTCCTGCTCTCCAAGCTCAGCTAGGGGCTTTGCAAAGTTTAGGTTGGATGTTAGCAAAAAAATCTTCCCTGAAAGGGTTGTTCAGCCTTGGCACAGGCTGCCCAGGGCAACAGTGGAGTCACCTTCCCTGGAGAGGTTAAACAAATGCATAAATGTGGCTTTGGGGGACATGATTTAGTGGTAGACTTGGCAGTGCTGGGGGAACAATTAGACTTGATCTTAGAAGCCTTTCCTGATCTTAACAATTCTGTAATTCTATGACTTGGTGCAGAAAGCTTTAAAATACATTGCTCAGCAAGAACTTGAGGCAAAGCTACTCTTAGGTATCAAAAACACTGTTACACCTTATTAAAGAGGCTGCTCAGCTCTGACTGCAGGGCTGGTGCTGGTGTCTGGCTTTCACAGCTTCTTCAGAAACCACATTTTAAGCCAAACTTTGATTATTTTTCTTTTCAGGATAGAAATCATTTGCCATCCTGAAGAGGTTCTCAGAGCTTGGCGTAGAGGTGGTATTGTGGCAGATCAGGTAGTTTCTAGGCAATGATTCCAGCAGCAGTGCCAGCAGTGGGCCTGGCTCACCACCAACGATGTCCTGGATCCCACACTGGGATCCTGGAGCCCTGTGTGACAATTTCCACAGTGCCTAAATCTCCACCAGCTCCTTCCCTTCCTTCCCTGCTCCCATCTCTGTTTGGATGAGTGCCCAGCCATCTGCTTGGGCACTGCTTGCTCCCTGAGATGTCCCTTCCTTATTTCCTTGGGGTGCTGGGGCTCTGCAGATCAGGAGGCAGATCCCAGCGTGAGCTCAGCCCAGCTGCAAGCACACAGGTGTCAAGATCTGTTACTGGTTTTGCAGCAGGGAACACCTTGTTGTGCCAGCTGGTTGCCTCCAGCATTTTATTTCTGAGAACTTTCTCTTGTTAGTTTTTTTTTTTTTTCATCAATTTGGAGTGTTGTCAGCGTATTTCCCCTTCTCTCCCTTGGAATACTGGCATTTAATCAGTTAGAATATCATCTTTCTAATGGCACTGTCCAATACTGAGGGCCAAATGCTGTTTCTATGTTTAATACTTACTAATTTGGCAGTGAAGGGAACAAGATTAACTTCAGTTCAGTTGCACCCAGGAATATGGCTCACTTTAACCTGCTGACTGAACTGTTAGCATTGGAAAAGAGGGGGAGAGGTGATCAGTTTTTTAACAGATATGCAGCCTGCTCTAGTGGAAGGTGTCCCTGCCCATGGCAGGGGGTCAGAACTAGATCGGCTTTAAGGTCCCTTCCAACCCAAACCGTTTTTGGTTTAGTACCTGTTTTATAATTTTTATATGGTTCTTTTAGCCTTTACTCTGCACCCCTGACCACCTTCTGTTCTCCTATTCAGCTTTTGATGGCTGAAAATCATTCTTGTGCGAGTTGAAAGTGAGTGATACCTATAGATCCTGCTGGATGACTCTGAGCAGCCCTGTCCAACTGTTTTTTAAAAAAGTAATAAAATTTGCTGCCTTTGCTTGATGCAGTAGAAGAATGTCGTGGGGACTGGCTCGGAGCAGGGGAAGCTGCAGCCAGAGCACATCAAAGGCACTCACAGGCTTTGAACACGGCTGGGACTGGTGCAGCACAGAGCCTGAGCCAGTGTCCTGCAGTAGTGAGGGCTGAGGGGCTACGATGGGTCAATTTGTCCTCTTCCCAAAGAGCTTCAGCTCAGCTGAGTGTTCCGGAGCACGGGGTTGTGGAGAATCAGGTGGTGAGAGCTGGTGATCCCATGCTGAGGCAGGAGCAAGGAACAGGCATCCAGGCAGCTGCTTTAAAATAAAAGGAAGGACTTTAATCAGCAAAACCTTTCCCACAGGCTGTTGTGAGCATGAAGAGAAGAAATGAGTTAAAAAAGATTAGGGACTGGTGGTATGTACCTGAGGCTCTGGTGGCTGCTGGGCTGCTCAGGACAACCCCAAACCACTGGCACTGGATCTTTGTGTGCTTCTACACCACTTCCTAAAGTGTCTCCTGAGGATCAGTGCCAGACACAGGGCATAGAGTGCCTGTGCTGTCCCCGTGTGGTGTTAATATATAAAAGAATAAAAAAAAAAAAAACATAAAAGAAAGATACATATTTATAATACTGAGCAGCCCTGAAGCAGTCAGGCAGTTGGACTAGAAGATTGTCATGGCTCCCTTCCAAATGAACTTTCCTAGATATAAATAAAATCAAGATATATTTTACATGTAGATACATATAAGTGTGTATATATATATATATATATATATATATATATATATATATATGTGTAAGNNNTATATATATAGATATATATAAGTGTAAGTGAAAGTACCTGATGTGGCTCCTTGTGGTGAAGTTCAGGATTTCTCACTGCTCTGGTTTCCTCTGGCAGAGGAGCAGGTGGATGGTTTGACAAGCTCCTTGCCTTCCATGCAGGGCAAAAGTGGCCAGGAACAAATTTTACCTTTAATCAGGTTTTGTGCTTCTCAAAGTCTGTAATTTTGCTCATTGAATAGTGCAGTTTGACTCTGAAAGTGAATTCTTGTATCCTGCAGAGCATTTCCCTTGCTTCCTTTACAGGCCACGTATTCTGTGATAGATCCATATGGTCAGGATTCTTGCAGCATGAGTTATGAGGAAGAGAAACATCTGTGTCAAACCAAAGTAGTCAGAAATAAAGCGAGAAGTACACTCAGATGTGTATTTTGGGAGATAGAGGAGGCATTTCCAGTGCTCCTGTCCTTTGGGTCTGGACAGCAGTGGGATCAGGAGGGAGACCACTAAATCACCATGACATTAACACTGGTTTGATCAGAGTTGTTCTTCTCTGGTCTGCACAGAACCAGTGCTTGTGGATTGGCTTGTTTTTCATTTTAACATTTTCCTCTTGGTGGTGGGTGCGATACAATTATGGCACCCCAGAAAAACAGAAAGAAAAAGCAAGAAAAAAAATGGTGATAAAAGTTGCTCTCAGAACTGTGAGTGTGATGATGAACAGGCAGTCCCAAAGGATTTTCTATCATTGCAGGGTTGAATTAATTGTGGTGGATTTGAGTTCATGGTGGAAGCCAGTTGTGATCTCAGGTTGCAGATGTGGATTTGCCTTTGCAGAGGACACGGAAACAGCTCTCACTCCATCTCTACTGGCATTCACCTCTGTGATGTCTCTTCTTTTCCAGGTCCACAGCAAAGATAAAAAGTACGTCTGCAAGGTTTGCAACCGGGTGTTCATGTCAGCTGCCAGCGTGGGCATCAAGCACGGCTCCCGCCGGCACGGCATCTGCGCCGACTGCTCCGGCCGCGGCATCGCCGGGCACCTGGACCACAACGGGGGAGAAGGGTCCCCAGACGAGTGCTACCCCGGGGAAGGGCAGTACATGGAAGACCCCGATGACATCAAAGTGGAAGGAGACGAGGAGATGGGAGACGACGACGACATCAAGTGGAAGGATGATGTGGGGATGTCACAGGATGATGTGATTTTAGATGATGACAAAGATGTCGACTCCCCGCAGGAGCAGGACAACTCTGGGGAGAATGACAAGGATTTTACCTGGATTTCTTAGGGATTATTTTTTGTTTGTTTTTTTTGTTTCGCTCTGTTGTTTGTAGGGGGAGGGAGGGTGGGGAGGAAGGAGTATGTTGGAAAAACTTAAGTAGCCTTGTTGTCGTCCATGTGTGCAAAATAACTCTTGTGTTTTCTAAACAAGTCCTTCTCTGTTCCACTCAGACACTGTCTTACCAGTGTCGCTTCCAGCGGCACGACTGACTTCGCCTTCCCCTTTTCCCTTTTCCCCCTGTGGACCCCCTGCTCATGGCCACCCCTCTGGCCAAGCCAGCTGGAGGGAGGTGGAGTCTCTGCAGGTGTGAGGAGGCTGGTGAAGCATGAATCCTCCTCCCCTTCCCACCCTGAACCCAGCACCGGGGAGGTCTTTGCGTCCAAAGCAGGTTTGTTGGTTGGTTGGGGGTTTTTTAAACACCTTGTCTGTGCTAAAATCCCAGCAGCACTGGAATTCCAAGCTAATGTTGTGAAAGCAGATGGATGGATGTGTTGGAGGGCTTCCCCTGATGATACAGGCCTTTTACAAAGTTATTTAAAGAGTTTTAATTATTTTTTATGGAGCCAAATAGATCAAAAGGCAAGTCAGATTACAGCCTTATGAATACTTCTCTTGGATTCTTAGCTTCCAAAAGAATCACCATCAAAAACAGATTGTGACTTTTCTTGGACCTACTGGCATCTTACCCACTTCCTGTCTTCCAGCCTTGGTCATCCACAGGCACCAAAACACGTGTGGTGCTTCTGGAAGCACCTCTTGCTCTAGAGGACACAGGTAGTTCTGTACCTGTCATTCTTCTCCACAGATACCTTCACTTTTCTCCCGTTGCTCAGCTGCCTTTTTCATAAATATATGCAAACTGTAGCAAAACCGAGGCATTCGGCGAAGCGCGGGATGAGCTGGGAAAGGTGAGGAGCCCAGGTGAGGAGATCCCAGCAGGGTGGAATCTGGCTGCTCCTGTCCCATGGACTTCTGTGGGGCCAGGATTTCGCCTGGGTACCTTGTTCTTCCTTGCCAATCTAAACATTCTCATTGATCACGGGTAGGTCTAAAACCTGCTTAATTCACGACAAAAACCTTCAGCTTTAGCTGCACTGGTTCCATGTAAATTTTCAAATAAACCATTTTGTCTCTAAATAAGAACCAGGTTTCTCTCCCAGCATCTCCTCAGACTCTGTGGGGCTGCTCCAGGTAGTTAGATTCTCCCTGTTCATATCGGCCACTGTTGCCTTCTTCCAGCTACACCTAAATAACAACAGCAACAGCGTGTGTTGGAATTGTCTTGTTCCTGAGAAACAGCTTGTTCTACCTTCACCTCTTTGCTTCTGGTGCTTTTTTAAATTAAAA
>VZTJ01001560.1:137058-236197 GCA_013397795.1 Orthonyx spaldingii | reverse complement strand
ACCCCCGTCACCGCTGAGCCCCCGCCGGCACTCCCGTGCCCGCTGTGACTCACCCCGCCTTTTCCCGCCAAACTCGCGGCGCTCCCCAAAAGTTGCGGGGGACCCCCGAAAGTTCCGGTTTTGTTGTCACGGCGCGCTCCCCCAAAAAAACGCGGAGATGCCGCCGCCGCGGAGCATCCCGCGAAAGTGCCGACGGCTCCTGCGGACTTACCGGGGGGGAAACTCGCGGCGTTAAAATTTGGGGGATTCACGCAAAAGTGATGTCCCTCGCCAAATTATGGGGCCGCCGACAAGTTGCAGGGGTTCTTCAAACGTTGCAGAGCTCCTCACAAAGTTACACTCCCCAAAACTTAGAGGGTTCCCCCAAAGTTCTCTCCGAAGTTTTACATCCCCTTGAACTTGCCTGTAGGGCTCCCCCATCAGCTCTAAGGCTCCCCCAAAAGTTACAGTCACCTTCTGCAAGAAAGGGGGTGTGGTCTGGATTTTTTGGGGTGTGTGCGCCGTTCCCAGCAGGAAAGAAATCCCTAATCGCGGGTTCAGTCAGTGCTGCCCACCACGAGGAATCACTGCCAAAACCCACCCAGAATGGTAGGGCTGGGTGTGGGAGGGGTACAGGAGGTGCTTGGGGTACTGGGGTGCGTGGGGGGTACACGGGGTGCACGGGCTTCATGGGGTGCATTGGGTACCCTGGGCATGTGGGATGCACGGAATGCCCTGGGTACACGGAATGCTTGGAGTGCGTGGGGTGCTTGGGGTTCTGAGGTGCACTGGGGTGCTTGGGGAGCTCGGGCTGGCGCTCCCCCGCCTTCTGCTCCTCACCTGCCCCAAAACCCGCGGGGCCGCGAGTGGCAGGCGGCGGCGCGGGGCCACCAGGTCCTGCTGCTGCTGGATTGACCAACCCGCAGCCCGGCGGCCGGGACAGAGTCCATGCGGCTGTCCCGATGGTGGCCCCCGCCTGTCCCCCCTGCCCCGCCCCAGTCTGTCTCCCTTGCCTGTCCCCCAGCAGCCCCGGGCTGGCTGACACGGCTCATTCCCGTGGCTCGGGGGCTGTGGCGTTGCCCCGGGGCGACATCCCCTGCTTGGTGAGGGGATGTTCCGTGAGGTGCTTGGCCACCCCTCGTTCCCTGCCCTGGTGGAGAAGGGGCTGGAGGTGCCGCTTCCACCCTGCGCCATGCCCAGGTGCTTTCCCAAGAGCGAAAAAAGCAGCAAACCGGGAAAACCCCCACGAACCCGGCCAAGCGCCCGGTGTCACCCTGGCGCGGCAGCCCGCGGGGTGCCCCTGCACGCCACAGGAGCTGGGGACCAGCCGGGTGAAGGGCAGCGAACCCCTGCAACCGGGACACCCTCGGGGAGGGTCCCAAACCTGCCCGGGGCGCACGGGAAGAGGAGCACAGCCGGAGCAGCCTTTATCCCCATCCCGTCCCGTCCCTCGGGGGTCTGACCCCGCAGCCCCCGTTAGCGCAGCCCTGGAGGAGCCTGTGGGGCCAGGGGGCGGCTCCGCGGCCGCCCCCGCTCTGGTTTAATGGTTAACGGCGGCCGAAGCGCGGAGCTGGAGGCTCCGGCGGCTCCGCTTGGTGTTGTGCAACTCCACGAGAATCGCCCGCCCTTGTACAGGGTGCCACCAGTCCGACCCCCGGCCCGGGCAGGGGGGCTCGGCAGGGTGGCATCCCAAATTAAAATCGTGGTCATAGCACCTCCTGAGCTGGAAGGGACGTGCAAGGATCATTTAGTGCAACTCCTGGCCCTGCACAGGACACCCCCAAGGACCACCATCCCCGGGGGTGCCCCCGTGGTACCGGACGCCCTTGACGGGGCGGGGTGCTGCGGACTGGGCTGTGATGCCCCTCGCCCAGGCGGTCTTGCGGAGGCAGCCGGGGCCGTGCCCGCACTGCCCGTGTCCCCTGGCTGCCTGCCGGGGTGCGGAGCTGCCGGGGGACGGGGCCACACGGGTGTGAGCTTCAGGGATGTGGGGCTGGGCGGGGTGCGGAGCTGTTCAGGTGTGGGGCCGGTTTGGGTGGAGAGCCCTGTGCTGCCGTACAGCCACAGAGCTGCGCGGGCTGCGGAGCCCTCCGGGCTGCAGGGACACACGGGGGGAGGGTCCTTACAGCACAGAGCCCTGTACAGCGCCACTCTGTGTGTCACACCGTGTGCGGGTGTCACACCGTGTGCGGGTGTCACACCGGGCAGCGCGTGTGTGGCATCCTACAGCGAGCAGGACCGCAGGACGTGCAGCCCCGTTCAGCGTCTTGCGGCGCTCGCCGGGCTCCTACTCGCTCCCTCTTGTGGGAATGGCACCGTTCAGCACCTTCCCTCGCAGCGTGACAGAGAGCCCCGCACACGCCTGTCCCCCAGGCTGAGGGGAGCTGCTTCCAGCCCTACCCTCTCCCCTCGCTCTGACCCCAATCCCGACCTTCCCGACCAGACCCTGAGACTCCAAGTGATGTTTTGGGATGGATTTTTTATTCGCCACCCAGATTTCGAGCCTCCAGCCAGGGCTCCAGGCACATTTTCCATCACCCTGAGGACTGGGCAGTTGTTCTCTTATTTGAGTCTGGCTCTCCCAAATTCCACAGGAATTATGGACAAGCGGACAGCCCTGCGCGGCTTCTGCTGCTGCTGGGGCAAATTGGAGAGAAGCTTTGGCCACCTCAGCTCCGCCACAGCAGGAGTTTCCTCTTCCCTGGTGCAATTCCAAGCCTGCCTTTCCCCAGGGAGGTGGCACAGCGGCACCCACATCCCAGCCCACGGGCAGCGCTGGGACCGGAGTGAATCCACACTGATCCCACACGGCAGTGATGCTCCTGTGCCTGGCAACACAGCCCAAAACAGCTCCCAGGGGGTTCAGGTGGTGCAGGAGGGACCCAGCCGTGCGGGGTGGGCTGATGGAGAAGGGAGCAGGGGAAGGATGCGGCCGGGGGCAGCGCGGGGGGAGCAGGAAGAGCGCGGCAGCACCGGCACCAGCCGTGTTCTATCAGCGCCCTTATCTCGCAGGGGGATGGGAGAAGCTCTCGAGGGCGGCTGTGGTTTGGCGTCGAGCACGGGGCTGACGACGCCTGGGGTGCCTCCAGCTCTTACGCCTTCCGCGGGGTTTGCTGAGCGCCGCGTTTTCGGTTCTCATCTCTTCACCTGCCGCGGTGCAGGGGCAAAGCTGCTGGGGGAAGGCGCGCGGCTTCCTGCCACACAGCCTGGCACGGCACAGGGGCGCGGGGGCTGCAGGTCCCGCCCGGCTCCAGCGAGCACCAGGCAGTGGTGCCACGAGGTCAGGCAGCCGGTGGCCATAGGACCAGGGCCAGCGTCGTTGCATGGCCAGGATGTCCCTTGGGGCAGCGATGTCCACCTCCCCATGAGGAGGAGAGGAGGAAAGACCCTGGGGTCTGAGGGTCGGGGTACACACCCAGCTCACCCAAGCTTTTTTGGCACGTGGAGGCTGCAGCACCAGCAAGTGCTGGGCAAACATGGCCTGGCTTCCACCCCAGCCCTGTGCAAAGCTCTGCTCTGGCACAGATCACCCCATTCAGCAGCTCTTGGTGGTTGTGTGTCCCCATTTCAGAAGTGCCAAACCACCCATCCAGGGTGGGTGCACTCACAGTCACACTGTGCTCAAAGCTGCTCTCTTAGCAGCAGCTGCACCAGCAGCAGCAGTAGCAGCCCCCAGAATCAGGGATTTGGACCCAATTTAAGAGTGTAAACTTTCTCTCAGCCTTTTAATGGTGTTTGGGAGAGGGCTGCCCAAGCAGGCACCTTTGCATGGGTCTGAAAGTGTGGGACTGGAGGATGGAGCAGAGCCCACAGCCCACACCAGTGAAATTTTCATGCTGTCCTGTGCAGGGTCAGGAGTTGAACTCAATGATCCCTTGTGAGTCCTTTCCAACACAGGATATTCTATGATTCCATGAAGGCACAGGGCTGACCCCATCTCCCCATAACAAGGAACATTCTGTGCTGGGAGCAAAGCTCCTCAGGGCTTCCTGAGGGCTGGAGGGGGCCCTGGTCTCCCCCAGGTAGTGTGAGGAGGACAGAGCCCCTCAGTTATAGCAGAAACGCCCTGATGGGGGTCTGATCCTGCAGCCCAAGGTCATGGGGCTGGCCACAGCCCTATCATGCCCCACCCCAAAGCATGACTGGCCCCCACCCCATTCCCATCTTAGTGCCTTCCCTGTCTCACTGGGGTCCCACACGACACCCAAGACCCCCAAACTGCACATCTTGGGACATCCCACCATCAACCTGCTGGCACCAGCTGGGCTAGGGTGGGACAAGGACACTTACAGAAAAGTAACAGAAAATATATACAGAGAGTGTGTGCAGGGACGAAGCCGCTCTGGTGGGCACGGGGCTGCTGGCACCTGTCCCTTGGCACCTGACAGTGTCCAGCCAGGTGCAGGGACCCCCCTGTGGCACTGCCCTGCTCCCGGGGGCTATAGGTTGGTGATGTAAACCTCCAGCCCGTTGGCCGCTGTCCGGGCAGAGGCTTTCCGGGGCTCCCCTGCCCAAACGTCCACAACACTCTCGTACAGGTTCTCGGGGACACAGGGCTTCCCCGGCTTGTCCCGTTTTGTCGCCTTCTTCCAGTTAATGTTCACGGCCTCGTAGTCAGGGTCAGGGCCACGGCTCTGGGCAGTACATGCTCTGTCGTTGATGGACTCGTAACAGGGGTCAGGGGGGCCTGGGGCTGCTGGGGCCCCTTCCTGCTGATGGCTGGGTGGCCACGCAGAACCCGCTTCCTTCACAGCCCTTGGGGTCGATGCAGGGAGCTGGGATTTCTTCTTGGTGGCTTTGCACACTGTCGAGTACATCTCTTCCAGCTGCAAAAATAAATTTTTTTTGGGTGGGAGTTTAGCGGCAATCCCTGCCCACTGCAGGGTATCCTGGTGATTTTGTCCCTCCCATCTTCCAACAGCCCCCCAGGAAGATTCTGGCAGTGGATCCTAATTTATACCCTGCTCCATACATGGGCACGGCAGGGAGACAGGGAATTAAATGACCCCCCATGTGCCCCATCCCTGCTGCCCCCCAGAGTCGTACCTTGGCCTGGGGGGTGCTGCCTGCACCATCCCAGCAGTGCTGTGCTTCAGGGGGTCCTGCCACAGCCCCATCCTGCACCTCCACCGACACTGTCCTCTTCACCTTATGGACGCAGGCATAGTCGGCTGCCCCATGCCCGGCCCGTGGAGGCGACACCTGGGTGCCACCAGGCACGGGGGGCACCGGGGCATCCTCCCCTGCCACTGGCAGGCACTCATAGACCGTGTCTGGAGCTGGTTTCCGCGGCGGGGTGAAGAGCAGGTTGGAGTAGGTCTGGTCGGGGGCTGGGGCGGCGGCCGGGGACTCAGGGACGGGGATCTGGGGCAGCTCCCGGTGCAGGAGGCCGGAGCTGTGCAGGGATTCGCCCCCAGTGGCCGCCGGGCAGGGGAGAACCAGGCTGGCCGGACGCTGGACTGCGGGAGAGGAGAGGAAATGAGGGGATGCCACAGGCACCAAGCCCTGTGCCAGCACCGTGCCAGCACTGTGGCACATCTGCCCATGCCATGATGGACTCCTGGGCAGCACGGGGACTGCAGGCAGCTGCCAAGGGCCACCAGCCCCGATGGTCCCCAACTCCACGGGCACTCACCGCTGTCTCTGACCTTCACCCGGTACAGCTCGTGCAGCTTCGTGTCCGACTTGCTGAGTGACCGCAGCTGTGTCTGGCAGAGCAGGGCCTGCCGTGGGGAACACACACCCTCAGGCTGGGCTGAGCGCCCAGACCACCCCCAGGGCTGACCCTGCCCCCCAGATGTGCTCTTACCTCATCCACAAGCTTCACCCCGTCCGGAGCAACCTTCTTCCTGCCCTTCCTGCAAGGAGAAGTGGGGCTGAGCCCAAGGCAGATGGCAAAGCCGGGGTGAGGAGCAGGTGCCCCGGGTCCCCAGCGTGGCACTCCCAAAACCCACAACTCTGCTCCTTCCCCAGCCCCACAGCAGGGTCTGTGTGAGCTGGGGACATCATGATTGCATCCTGCACCCCGCTGAGCTGTGCAGGGTGCTGGCACCACCCTTGGCACTGCCCCTGGCATTGCCCATCCCGCTCACAGCTCAGCCCTCTGTGGACTGCTACTCCAAGGTTTTTGGGTGTAGGGGGTGTCCTGGGGGGGGGGCTGCAAGACACAGGAATGCAGAATCAAGCCGGGTAGAGCTGCACTGGGGTGCAGGGGTGGGGTTTGAGGTGAACAGAGCAGCAGATCCCATTGGTCCCAGCTCAGGATGGGCGCACACAGAGCCTCTACGTGAAGCCATCAAATGCCTCCGAGGGATCCCCGGCCCCAGGAGGGGAAGTGGAGGAGCCGCAGCAGCACGTACCGTTTACAGGCAGCACACAGGGCGCCCAGGTAGACCAGGCCACCGAGCAGGGCCAGGGCAGCGCCAGCCGGCAGGAGCCGGGTCCCTGCTGTCCCCTCGCCGCCGGCTGCAGCCATGGGGGAGCCGCTTCCAACACCACTGCGGGGAGCTCTGGGGGGAGAGAACATGAGTTGGGGTTCAGCCGGGAGCTGCTGGGCTCACCGTGGCATGAAATGGTGCTTTGTGACCCCCAGGGCTTGAGGGACCCCTGCAGAACAGTCCCCCAACAGGGGTTCTCTCTGGATGCTCTGGACGGGGATGTTTCACCGGCTGTCCCATTTTTTGGCCAGCAGTTGCCCTCCCCGGGGTCACTGTGACACCTCCAGTGCCCAGCCCAGAGCAGACACTCAGCAGTGGGTGCTCTGCCACCACTGGGGAAAACATCAGATTTTGGTTCCTTTTGTAAAAACCAACCCAACAAAACCAGCGGGATTCAAGCTCACAAGTTGCCACTGGAATGGTGAAAAGAAGATGCTCAGGGGCCTTGAAAACCCTCTGGAGATACCCTAAAAGTGACAGAGTGCTCTCTGGGGACACCGGAACACCACTCCGGGCTGCGGGATGGGGGTGACACCGCCCCTGAGCATTGGGGAGGCCAGCAAGGACAGGCAGGGTGACTCAGCTTCCTGGAAATGGGGAGAGCTTCAGCCTCAAGGCCATCTCTCCCTTCTCTCCCTCCTCACGCCCCAGGCTCAGCAGAATCCACCAGGACGCGCCACTCCTGCAGCAGATTCACACAGACCCCACATTCCCTGTGCCACCACAGCCCCCAGTCTGCAGCCACTCTCTGCTGTGACAGCAGAACTGAAAACACTCAATCTTCCCACTCCTTTCCTCTGCTTAAAGCTGTGCCTTGCCCAAACCCAACCCTCATCCCTGCACCTTCCCCAAGGCAAAAGTGGTCCCCTGCAAACCGCAGCAGCTGCAGAGCAAGAGGTGCAGGGGCAGGAGGGTGCTGGGGAGCCCGACACAAAGCACGGATGCTCCCGAGCCTGTCAGGATCACCACCTTCTCCAGGAGGCTCTTGGTGACCCCTGTCCCACCATCCCTGTCCCTGCTCTGCTGCCAGCACGCTGCAAACCCCAAAAAAGGTGACACCCCTTTACCTGCACCGGCGTCGACTGCGACTGCGGCTCCCAGCGCTGCACAGCTCAGCTCTGTGCACCCTGCTCTACAAAAAAAGGCTGGCCTGACACCAGCACCCAGGAAACGCCTGATCCGAAAGGAGATGGAGGCAGTTCCTGGAGTAAAGCACAGCTCCAAGAAGCCACGGTAGCTGATCCAGATGGGGCCAGCAGTAGGGCCCTGGGCAGAGCTGGGCAGGACAGCTTCCACCAGCACAGATGGGGACCCAGAGATCCGGCGGGACGTGCCGAGCACCTCTTACTCACCCTCTTGCATATCTTCATCCGGATGACAAAGCCCAGACGAGCTCTGGTGAGAAGCCACCCTGCCTTGTGTAAATCTCAGAAGCTACTGCAGACCCACAGGAGCTCCCCTTTCCCCTGCACCCCAACTCACACGGCAGCATCTTTGGCACATTTTTACCCCAATAACCAGCAGGTCTCTGCCCATTTGCAGCACCCTTTTATCTGAGAGCACCCTTTTATCTGAGAACTTCCCATACCTTTGGAAACTGCACTGACTGAAGCATGAACCCTGGAGAGCAATTACTGCAAGGTAGAAAGTGAGACAGAGAGGTTTTAAGGACTAACCAGGCTGGACAGACTGGCTTAGATCAGAGCTGGGAAGGGGAGGTTGTTCCCTTTCCAACGACGTTTTAATTAGACAACACAGCTTTTCTGTCTGAGCATACAGTAATTATATGGATTACCTGCAACAGGGCCGGTGCGTTAGACAGAGCCTGGAGCTCCTCGCTGGACTCTCTCAGCTCATTAGAGTGATGGAATCATGGGCTGCAGGAGCAGGGCAGAGCTGAGCAGGCTTTGGAGTTCAGCACACAAAGTTCTAACGAGGTTCGACGGCTGGGAGCTGGGGTGATGTTGGCATAGAGGTGGGAGCTCTCAGCATGCTGAGGCAGGCACACAGGGGGCAGCTTATCCCACAGCGGGGGGATTTTCCATCCCTGAATTTTGAAGATTGAAGGGAGAGACCGTCTTGAGTAGAAACGAATGCAGAGAAATTCTTCTGGCCTACTTTCTCTAGGGCAGGTCAGCGGTTGCTCCAGGATTTCTGACCAGTGGAATTGTCCAGTGCATGCTCCTCAGTGTTCAGGCTCAGCAGTCACTGGGAGAAGCCACTTCTTGGGACAACACGTTGGGTCTCCCAAAATCACAGATTTGCCAGCAGAACCCGGTGCCTGACTGAAGGTGCTCAGGTAGGGCTGAGCAGGTTTGCAAGGCAAAGTCTCAGCCAGACCTTCCAAAACCTACACCCGAATTTCCTGCCAATAAAGTCATCGATCTCCCCGTCCTGGGGCTGCTCCCCGGGGCAGGAGGCTGAGCAGACAGCGTTTCGTAAGGCGCCGGCTCTGCCAGCCAAGGTGGCTTTGAAGGTGGCTTTGAAGACGAGGGCGGTCACAGCCGTTGCGTACGTGCGACAACACCCACAGCCCTGTGAGGAGGGATCACTCCCCTCTCTGTGTGACACCCCAGCACAGGCACCCTGAAGGCAGATGGTTTGCTACTCCAGGTCGTGGGAGTTTTGTGTGAGTCCTAAAAAAGGTGCAAGTTCCTCATCTGGGCTTCATCAAAACAAGATTAAATTCACTGCAAAACCAAGTGCTGCTGCTGCTGATTCTGCCTGGCCTCTGATTCATCTCCCCAGATAAAACCACATAGTGTTCAGTGCAGGGTGGCAAGAAAAACGTCTGTGAAGCTACTCAAAGCCTATTTGCACAAAACCAGGAGGAACATTTTGAGCTGATTTCCATCAGTAACTGTGCACACGGCTGCAGCAAACTCTGCTCAGGTACCCCAGGGAGCTGTGCTTCAAAAAAGGCCCAAGAAGCAGAAGTAGATGGATTTTTTTCTTTTCAATTACAAAAAGTGAAAGCCCTGTTTACAGTTAGTCACAAGACTGAGTCTGCCCTGGACCATGGGGTGCAATTAGTGAATTTTAAGACTATTTCAAAAAAGCAGGCACGAGATCTCACCCACTTCGCTCATATCTGTAGTGAGATTACAGGGTCAAACACCTCCAGAGGTGTTTCATTTAGAAGGTGCCAACCATACTTCTAAATGCTCAACCCAAATGCCTGGAAACTTGGATGCACACTTCCAGCTGCAGTTGTGATCACTGCTCATGTGCTGGAGTGGCTTTTGAGAAAATACGACTTCAAAACCTTCAGGTGAGCGATTGTCTGCCCACACCACAGGGCTTTGCCCGAGACTGACACCATTTCAGCACTTTCCTTTCTTCCCGCCCTTCCCTGGTTGCTGAACACTCACTTGGGCAGAAAAAGTGTTCTTCTAAGGCAAGAACCTGCTCAAGAGGTTTTCTGCAGAGCTGAGCCACAGCAGGAGAGCAGCGGAGAGCTCAGAGCTGCTGTTATGGGAAGCCAGATTCCAAACTACAGGACGGGTGTATTAAGGAGATGTGTCCTCTCAAGAATCATCTGCCCACCACAGTGGTTTTCTCTGCCACAAATGCAGTGCTTGTACATCATCTTAGGTTTACAGAAGACAGCATTTCAGTGACCACATTCTCAAGGCTCCTCACACAAAGCCAGGAGCTCAGCACTTCCCCATTGCACACACCAGCAATACTCCTGCCCCCTCCCCACAACACAACTGGGTAATTCCACAATGCCACACACCTCTGAACTGAACTCATTCATCCCAAAAGCAATCAGCTCTCATTCAGCCTCCAGACTCCAGCCATGGGATCCCAGCAGGGCTGCCAGCCTCCACCACCTTTTCTTCCCTTTCGAGCCCAGCTGCAGAGCACAAAGCATGGAATGACAGCTTGGAGCCCAACTCACAAGGCTGAACCCAGCTGAGGCTTCCCAGAGCAGAGCAGGAATCCTGCCTGTCCAGTCTATCCAGCCCCAACAGCACCTCTGACAACGCTGTCACTTCCATACATCAGGGGGTTTAAAGTATTTCTCCCCCTGGTTTAGCTGCAGATTCCCCATTTCCCAGGCAGGAAAGTCACCACCACTTACTTGCAGGAACTCAAAATCCACTCAGTGTGGAGCGCAGGGATCCAATCACGCTCTCCTCCTTGCCAGCCAGCCTGGAGAATTTCATTTCTTTTATCCCACAGCGAGTCCCAGTCAGGGGCTCCCGCACATTTCCAACATCCCGCTCCGAGCTCTCCCGCTCCCTGAGGAGCAGCCGGCTGCGAGCACACAGGGAGCACGCACCCCACAGCTTCCTGGCCTCGGGGGTGGCGGCTTCACCCCGGCGTGGGCTGGGTCTGTGCTCGCAGCCGGGGCGGGAAGCGCGGCGGCTCCCGGGCTCCGCAGGCTCCCGGCACACACGGGCAGCCTCTGCCGCGCCCGCTCCCCTCTCGGCTCCTCCCGGAGCTCAGCGCAATATAAGGAAAGAATGGGGCGCCCCAGACCATCATTACCTTGCAAATGAACAACGCCTTACAAGGAGAGAGGGGGAAAATAAACACCAACTTTATTAATCAGGGACGTGAACTGCGCTGGGTGGGAGGTGGCAGCCGCTGGAACAGGAGTCTGACAAATCAGGCTGTGGAGATCCCGAGGAAGGGTCAAAACACGACTTAGCCAAGACACAGCGCTGATACACCCAGTTCCCGAAATGATGATGTTAAACAGTCTCAGAGCACAAAATAAACCCCCAAATTTTCTCTGCCCAGCTCAGCCCTCCAGTCAAGGACCACTTCAGTGAGCATCCATGCTAAACTGGGCACATCAATCCTTGTCACCATTCAGTACTGGAGTGTGGGAAACAAACAGTCGTTTGTGAGGGAAGGGCCATTGTTAAACCCTTGAGCTGAGCCCTGTGTGTGGAGAACACAAATTCAGAACAAGGAGGACAGTACAGCCCATTCCAATAGGAACCGATGGATGCTGAAGTGCCAAAGGCAGCCCACACCACCTCCCACATGTTCAGAGATCACAGCAAGATCCAGGTGCTCTTCAGGAGCAGAGACTCACTCCCACAGCTTTCCTGAAGATGTTCATCTTGTCTGGTTTTGCTGTCTTGCTGCGTTTCTGAGGTGTGTCTGCAGCAATGTGAAATCCCACACGACCTGAACAGCTCTGATTTTATCTTCTTCAGTCTCAGGTTTTCTGGTTCATTTGGCAGCCTGACCCTGCAAGCAGGCACAGCCCTGCCCAGGCTGACTGCTTGTTCTTCTAATCTGTTCTTAGGGATAGATAAAAAAGGGGATACTAAAGGAACCTTTTCATTAGAAAAATGACTCACAGAATAAAAGGAAATTGGTTCCTTAAATTAAAAAAAAAATTGGTGTCCTTAAGATACTGGCATGAATTGCAAACTTTTTTTTTTAAAAAAAAAAAAAAGCCTTTACAATGCAGAAATCCCACCAGAGGATGAAACCAGCATCTCCTCTGAGGCAAGGACCGGCCACCACCAATGCAGAATGTCACCAAGGGGAGAGGACATCCTTGCTGTCCAAACACCTTCCACATTGCACGGAAGGGCACTTGGCTTGCCTGGCCTGCTTCCAGCCCAGCCCCAAGCTCTCCCACTGCAGGGCTGCACTCTGAGCACACACAGATCCCGCTCTTTGTGCTCATCCAGGGCCCAGTCCAACCTGGATCTGGGTCCTGAGGTTTTTTAGTAAAAGGACCTGTATTCAGTGAGCCACCTCAGACAGGAAAACCCAGCTAATGGTGGCAAAAATCACAAGGTTCCCTGTGGAGCTGTTCCTGGATGGGAGGTTTGGGAATCCCGTCATGCTGCTGGCTTCTTCCCCCAGCTATGGCACTCTCCTTGTGGAACCAGGCAGCTTTCCATGCCAAGCCAGAGAGTTTGGCCACAGCATGTCCTGGGACACTCTCACAGTCAAACTGCTGAAATCTGATGCTCCAGACCACTGGTTCCCACCTCTGAGCTGCCACTTTTCTGTCTCTTCCTTACACCAGGCCTACAAAGAACTGCTCCCCCCCAAAAATGGAGTCCTCAGATAAATCCCATAGTAAAAAACAGAAGGCAGAGAGCAGCTAAAGCACTTGACCTTTGATGTTTTCACCCAGCCATGCCTGCACCTGTGCTTGGCAGGTGGCCACAGGCAGAAGCCACAGTTGATGGCAGGATGTGGGGCTGTCCAAGCCCCCTCAGCTGGTTTGGAGCCAGCAGTGTTATCACCTGAGCACCCACGGACTCTGCATGGAGCTGCTACTGCAGGGAAAACAAAGGAAAGAAGTGTGCAAGAGGGCAGAGAATTGTATTCCTCGTAGCCAGGCCTCATCCAAGGCCCAGCTCACTGAATGCTTTCGGGGCTGGACGGATGTGCACTCCTCCCCCTCCCAGAAGAGCTCAGAAGCATCCAGAAACTGCTGCTTTTTTGCTCAGTTTTAGGCTGGGCAGCCTGAGGCCCAGCAGAGCAGGACAGCTCACCCAGGCTCTGAGGCCAGGAGCACCAGAAGGACTATCCCTGCAGTCCAACACCTTCCTCAGCACCTAGAACTCAGTCATCTTCTTGTGGGTATCTGCTTTCTTCTGCTCCCGTTGCAGCCTGGCTTCCTGGGCCTGCAGCTGCCCCAGCTGCTTGTGAGCATCAGCCAGCTTCTCCTCCAGCTGAGCTGCAGCAATGCTGTGCCTGAAAGCAAAAAGCACACTGGCAATGTCATCCTGCATGGTAAGATCAAAGGCTTGTTCCATCCCACGAGCGTTTGCCCTTTCCTGTAGGATTAGCCCAAGGGACCTGCTGAAAGCCAGGAAGAACCTGATGCTCAGCACTATCTGGGCTAGAGAATGTCCTCCTGGAATACTCAACAGCAGTGCTGCAGAGGTGGGCACAAGGAGTCCAGCACCTCAGAGAGCTCCTCTCTTTGCCACAGCCTGAACCCCAGACAAAGGACCCAGACACATAGGCCAGTGTCCACGCTGGTCTGAAGCACTCACTAAACTCTCTCCTCCACTTCCCATTAGGTCTCATCCAGACACATTTCACTTGTTCCTCCCACTTCAAGCCCACCCCTCCCCAGAAGCACCAGGAACTCGATCCCAAACATTTTCCTACCGCCCGACGTTGCGCGCCAGGGCCTGCTGGATCCCCCTGATGTCCCTCTGCGTTTGCTCGATCTTCTCTGTGGTCTGGAAGAGGCTGACACTCAGGGCCTTCTTGGTGCTCTTGCTGGCGTGGTAGATCTCTTTGCTGTTCCTGTGGGGCAGTGCCACCCCCCCAGCCTTGTCCCCGGCGCTCTTCCCGCGCAGTTTCTCGTTGAGGAAGTCGAAGACGTTGCGCGGGGCCTTACGGCCGCCCGGCTGCCCAGAGCTGCTTCCCTTTGCTCGGCATTTCCTCGATTTGCCTGGCTCCAGCTTCCCCTGCTTCTTCTTCTGAAGCACCTCAGCACACTGGTCCAGGGATTTCCCTCGAGGGAGCACCACAGCCTGCACTGGCTCCACTCTGCCCTCGGAATTCTTCCCTAAGCCTGAGGAGAGACACCGAGTGATTACAGCGACCCCCCTCCGAGTCACCTCCCACCACAAGCTCACGCTGACAGTCACAAGCTTAGAACAAGCAAAGTGGCTTTTGAGGTACCAAAAGTTGGAACTACTGTCCAAGCCAAGGAGAGCAGCCAAGGCCAGGCCAGCAGCCTTCCACAGCAGGAGATTTGTGATTCCAAGCCTGAGGCCATCTGTCAGGCCGGTTTCTGCGAAACCAGGCCCAGCCTCACATCCTCAGCTACTCAAGCCAGGTTCTACTTAAAACTGGTTTGGTTCCTCTGGGAGAAGAGAGGCCCTCCCAGAGCCCCCAAGGCTCGATGAGATTTGGGTGGGAGCAGCGAGCTCAGCAGGCTTTGAAGTCTGTGTCCAGGCCAGGAGATGCATTAACAGACATCAGAAGCTTTGCAGATCAGCTCCCTTCCACCTCCAGCCTTTGAACACTCCACCACGTTCTCACGGCTTTGATCATGAACCTGACCGTGCTTCCAAGGGCCTCCAAAGTTTCCCATCACCCTGCAGAGGTTGGTGCCCCACATGCCTGTACTTCCATCAAATCCCTCATCCCTCTTCCCTCCAACACTGCTCTGATCCATCACATTGCTTGAGCCTCAGGCACTAGGCCCTTCAGCACAGCAAAGTTCTGGCTTCATCCAAAATCTTGGGTTTTTCTTAACAGCCCCAGAGCACCCTCTCCCCTTACCTTTTCCAAACTCATAACCCATCTGAACAAGCAGTTTGGAGCCAATGCCACGAGTATGGGCCTCCCAGCCAGCGAAAGAGGAGCTGCACGCAGGGGTCCATTCCCCGTTCTCTGGAACTCCTGAATCTATCACTGTGGCACAGAAGAGGAGAATCAGTGAAACACAGGGCTAAAGCTGCTGTGTGGGGCACCCACACAGTACAAAAACCCCTCACAGGGCAGTACAATTCACTTCTCCAACCCTAAAAGCATTTGGTGACTCCTCCAGCTTTACTTAGTTCCTACTGAATTGTCACCTTCCATGAACAATGCATAGAGAGTGACTGAAATGAGAGATTTCACTTGGTTTAATGCACATACCACCTCCCAGTTCCAGGCAGAATCAGCCAGGAGTTTTACTCTTTTCCTTCCTTCCAGGATGGTGACACAGACTAATGTACACATCTGAGTAGAGTTTGGCACAGTGGCACCTAATATTTACCCTGTGCCTCCAGCTCCTGTCTCTGGTACGAGGCTCCTCCAGGCCACGGCATTAATTTTGTGTTATTAGGATCCAATAATCTCTGTCAGGTTAAATGTAAAGAGCTCTAGGACATGACTTTGTCCCTGTGATGCAGCTGTGGCACCAGCAGAGGGACAGTGCTGCCTGTGCAACCTCCAAGAAGTCACTTGGGCACTCTCTGTGTCACCTTTCAACAGTAAAACAGGGCACAGCTGTTCCCCAACACTCCCATTTCCTTGGGTCTCACACTCCTGGGCCATGGAGCTCCCAGGGATGAGAAAATCTGATTCACTTATTAACTCAGCTCAGCCAGACACATCAGAAACAGGCTCAGAGCTTGGAACTCTAAAACATCACACCCTCTTCTTCCACGTGTGGGAAGTTCCCATGGAAACCTCCAGCCTTCATTAGCCCAGGGATTTGCATAAACAAAAGATTTTAGTTTGCAGTTGTAGCATGAAAGCCAATTACTGTTCTCTGTCTTCCAGGAACACATAAAGAGATCAACTGCTCTTTCATCAGAGCTGAGACACTTGGAGTGAGAGCTCCAGAACAGACACCCAGCCCCAGAGAAAGGCAGAACAAAATCCCAAATCACTTTTGCTCTCACCTTCTCCACTCCCTTACCTTTGGCATAACCAGAATCATCCACGCTGTCCCTGTCAGACTCATCAGATTCAGCAGCATCCTCACTTCTCAGGGGGGGAATGACGCTGTCCCCTTCCACCACGGCCTCCTTGAGCAGCAGGGAGTCAAATTTCACCGTGTAGTAACCACTGTCCACATCTACAGAGGGAACAGCAAGGACAGGAGTTCCAGCCAGTGCCCAGCACACAGGGGCTAAACCAGACTCAGCTCCAGCAAAACAACACGGGACAGGGGGGATGCCCAAGGTTCTAAAAAATTCTGGGTTTAATTTGTGATTTTTACTCCTGTCTGGGAAGGAGAAGCACTCATTGCACTGAAAAGCTATTTCCACAATGCCTGTGTTGATACCCAAAGGTTTATCCCTACAAATCAAGAAAGATGGGCTGTTGAGAAATTGAATTTAAAGGAAGTTAGGCTTGCTCCCTTCTGACTTAATAACAGTTAAAAGAAAGATCAAAAGAGGGAACAAACCCTCCCTCTTCCCAGGACATAAGGAAGCCTGTATCAGCAGCTGCTGGGCAGGACCAGCTCCCCTGGTTTTTGTTTAAACAAGAGCAGATTATTGCAATTCTCACCTAATACACATGTAAATGCCTGCAGCACCTCCCTGTTCCCTGGAGCAGTTAATGACCTCGTAGTCATTTCCTTTCCACATTCCGGCTCTTTATGTCTCCTGTTTCCCAGCCAGTTCCCTCCTCAAGCCTGACAAAACTCAGACTCCTTCCTCAGCTGTGTCAAGATTTGGAGTTCAGGGCTGCAGCCACATAGTTCATATTTTTCTGTCATTAACTACAACAGCCAAGTTTTAGATCCAGATAAACCTCAGCCTCCACCTTCCCCCTGGAGCCTGGGAAAGCCCCTGTCCCCCTCACCGGTGATTTTGGCCGTGTACCAGATGCCATCGCTGTGCTTGGCCAGGCAGGCTGAGCCCACCCCCAGGCTGCTCAGGTCGGGCTCCTGGAACGGCTGCAGCTCCTCCACAGACACCACCTGACCATGGGAGAACCTGCAGGGAAGGAGGAACAGGAGTTTTCCAATGAAAATCCCTTCCCTGCTCAAAGGAAATGCACACGAGTGTCAGCGGTGAGGAACCTGCACCATAATTAGGGAGGTTTGCCCAGGTGCTGTTGCAATTACAAAGTTGTTCATGTTTCACCTTAAACGTGTTATTTATGTCATGGAACAAAGAATGCAGCCCACCCCAGAGGATTAAACTTCCTTGCTAGTGACACATCCAGTTAAAAGCTCATGGCTTTGGGGATGAACAGGATCAGAGACAGGCAGGGCTCCAGCCCAGCAGTTTCATAGAGCACTGAGGCTGATCCTGGTGAAGACCCCCAAGAATGGAGCCTCTGCAACCTCCCTGTGCAACTGGAACGTGTGCACTATCCTTGGGTGTTTTATTTTAAAATACTCCATCAGTTGTTAATTTATCCACTCAGCTGTGTAGTATCTCTGCAGCTTTCCCACGGGATTTTCCACTTCATCTGTGCATCAGCTAAAGGAAGCAGCCAAACCGATGCCACTGCTCACCACAGCACGTTTTAAAACCATCAAGGCACAATTTCTCTGGGTGAGAAAGCCACACAGGGCACTTTGGGAGGAGGTTTGTCCCTTGGAATGACAAGGCCCCTCCCACCCCTCTCTCTTTACCGACAGTTCTCCTTAAATCTGCACTTGTCATCCAGGAAGAACGGGCACGGCTTCAGGGACTTGTGGGTCGGGTACAGATAGAGCACCCTGACCCCTGCACTGCCATCCTCCAGCTCCTCTGTCCCCACAATCATGGCATTGTGGTACTCCAGGGTCCCCCACGAGCTGTAGTAGGGGGCTTTAACCTTCATCCCACTCAATTCCTCCTCCTCCTCCTCCTCTCTCTCAGACTCCTCCTCCTCTTCACCACACTTTGATTTGTTTTTATCCCCAGTTTCTCCCTCTCTCTCCGAGGAGATCTCGTTGTTATCAGCTGGAGGCTCCTCATCTGTTCCAAGCCCAGCAATGGCTTCCTTAAAAGCAGCGTATTCCTCATCTTGGGCAGAGCTCTCCAGGTGGGGATCCTGCCCCGGGAGGCCTGCTGGGGAGGAGGAGGAGGCATCTGTGTCCAAAGTGGCCAGAAGTTTGCTCTTTTTCACAGCCACCAGGCTGGACTCGGTCAGTTCTATCAGCTGCTTCAAATCCTCCTGCAGCTGGATCAGGTCCGACTGCTGCGATGGGTCCTGGCCCGCCCCCAGCGCCAGCTCCACCTGCTCCAGCTGGGCGTTGTAGGTCTGGATCGCTGCTTCCAGACTCTCCTCATCCATTATCAGCGCAAGAAAGGCGCTTTTGCGCGCGTCCTCTCCACGAACTCAAAACACATTCAGAGTTTACTCAAGCACTTCTGGGATAACAAGTCCTCCTCGCCCGCAGAAGCGACATCTACGCGCCGTTCCGTTCTGTCCCTCGGAAATCACCAGGGCGCTGCTCCTGCTGGAAGCAGGCGGCAGCAGGCGACAGGAGAGTCCGAGGACAGGCCGGGCCCGGCCCTGCCCTCCCGCCCCACGGAGTCCGCTCCAGCCCACCGGGCCCGGCACGGCAGGGCTCTTCCCGCAGCCCGCTCTAGCCTCAGGGCTGCAGCACCGCCCTGGGCCGCCGCCACCGCCTCGGCGGCCCCACCCCACCCTCAGCGGCCCGGGCCCCTGCAAGCCGCCGCCATGACAGCCTCCATGACACCCCCACTTCCGGCCGCACGCCCCCCATTTCCGGCTGCGCTCGCCAACGCGTCACCCGCTCAGCGCTCGGGTGCCCGGGAGGCCCGCGGCGCTGGGCATTCTGGGAGTTGTAGTCCATAAATAGTCTCTTGCGCCGATCTCACAGCGGCGACAGGACTACACTTCCCAGAGCCCCGGGCGCGGAATGGCGGCGGCCGGTGGCGCTGGGGAGTCGTGAGTGGCGGCTCGGGCTGCACCGCTGACACCGGCACCGGGACCAGGTGAGGGCCCGCCGGCCTCGGGCTCGGGGCTCTCCTCCTCGCCCGCTGCGCTCGGAAGCTTGGGGCGGGCCCGCTGGGCCGGGACGTAGCGCTGGGCCATCAGGGGGAAATGGCGGTAGGGCCGGTGTTCCCCTTCAGCCGTCACTGGCTGTGGCAGGGGAGGAAAGGGCCGGATCTCATGGATCTGCTGGATCTGGAGAGATGTCCCGGCTCAGGGAGGATCTCCCGGGTCAGGGAGGAGCAGGGCGGCGGTCGGTCCCTGTCCCGAAAGGGGAGCGGGCCGGGGTTCCCCCAGCGAACGGCCCGTCCCGGCAGGAGCCCCCAGCTCCCGCACAGCTGGAGGGGAGGGATCGCCCCGGTACGTGCGGCATTGAATCCCCTAGCCCTGTCCTCCCTTAGCGTGAAACCGCGCATTCCTGCTTTGGAACACTTTTGTCTCCCTTTAGGTAGCGGTGTTTGACTTCAAAGTGGTTCTTTAACCACGCACTTACTTACAGGCAGCTGCCTCTCAAAGGCTCTGCCTTGGGGTTCCCTTTATCTGTGTTTGAACTGGAGAGTTGTTGCGATGGTGTGTGAGTCAGCTGCAGCTCTTGGTGCCAGTGCTTCCTGCATCCCGGCAAAGCTGCTCTGCTTTGTGTATGCAAATCCAGCACCAGAAAACCCCCAGGTGTGAGCTTCTGAAGGTTCTTGCTCAAAATACCTGTTCTTTGTATTTGTGTGAAGTCACTTCATTTTCTGTGGGTCTTACATTGACTGCAAGAGGTGTTCAAGCCCTTCCTCAGTTCCCCTTTAAACCCCAAATTTGATCTTGAGCTATTTTCGTGATGTCTCTTAGATCTGTGATTTTTCCTGGGATTGCCTAAATATGAGAGTTACTGATGAAAGAGTAACATCATTTATTTGCCTGGCCTTGGGAAAAGCTTGGGTTGTGGCAGGAGAGGCTTCTGGAAATGACCTGTTTGTTAATGACTTCCTGGCATTTGTTGCAGGAGCAGGATGTACACGCTGCTGTCAGGGCTCTATAAATACATGTTCCAGAGGGATGAGTACTGTGTCCTGATCCTGGGTTTGGACAATGCTGGTAAAACTGTAAGTGCTGTTTGTCACCCTGTGGAGGGCACATGCAATCCTAAACATCCTCCAGGGAGAAATCTTCCAACAAGGGTCAGTCTTTCTTCAGCTGTGTCCTGAGTTATTTTAGTGATGTCACACCAAACAATCAACTTTTCCTCACTACTTAAATTTAGCACAAGCTTTCAGGGATGTGGCTGAGGCTTTGGTAATCCCATAATCACCTATGATCCCTTCTTTCCTTTCTAAAAAAGGGAGCAAGAAGAGTGGTTTGTCCAAAATTAGGTAGGGCAGTATCTGCTCTGGCAGGATTGTGCAGAAATGAAAAGGCAGGTTTGGGGTAGGATTAGTAAAATATTTGGCAGTAAATGCTTTGTCTTATTCCTTTTCAGACCTTCCTTGAACAAACTAAAACCCGATTTAACAAGAACTACAAAGGGATGAGTTTGTCCAAAATCACAACCACTGTAGGCTTAAACAGTAAGTAAATCCATGTGGAATGTTTTCAGCTTTCCTGCACAGTTAGACAACAGCTGCTTTTTGTTTGAAATATTTAAGAATTCAGAAGGCCAGAATAGTTCCTGGAATCAGAGATTGTATCTCCCAGCTGACCAGGTCGTTTTGTAAAAATTAAAATGGCTTTCTTAACTCAGGAGGAAAAAGTCTTGAAGTGTTTAAAACTCCAGGTATCCTATTTCAGTGCTATCCTCAAACTGTATTTCCATGGAGTTCATTCTCTGGCCCAATTCTGGAATTATTTGCACAGGTAGTGCTCTGTGTTTGTGATCACTCTGTGCAGGTTTTGCTCTGTTGTTGCAAGTGGCCACTGCCTGTGATTTGTTCCCCTACAAGCCTGTCCCAGCCCAGATTTCTGAGTGGGGTGTGCAGATGTTTGTGCTTTACAGCACCTGGAGTTTTCATTGGATTGTCCTTTCTTCCTTCATTCCCTCTAGTTGGAACTATTGATGTTGGCAAAACTCGGCTGATGTTCTGGGATCTTGGTGGGCAGGAGGAGCTGCAGTCACTTTGGGACAAGGTTAGAGATGTGGTTTTGTTTTATTTGATTTATGCAGTTTTCCCAGAGAAGCTGTGGCTGCCCCATCCCTGGAAGTGGTCAAAGCCAGGGTGGATGGAGCTGTGATTAACCTGATCTGGTGAAAGGTGTCCCTGCTCATGGCAGGGGGTTGGAAGGAGATGGTTGATTCTTTCCAACCCAAACCATCCTGTGATTCCATGATTTCTTTCAGAAATTATTTTATCTCTTTTAGAACTGAACCATTACAATCATTTGGTTGAGTTATTGATAACCACAGTAGTTAGCATTAACACTTTCCCACAGATTCCACTGTTTCTGTGCTTAAAATTTGCATTGTTGGTTACAGACAGCAATTACCAACCTAGATCTGGTGTTGTGCCATAGAGATAAGCTTTGGGGGGACACAGGTGAGCTTTTTCACCTGGTGTGTTGAGCAGGCCTGCAGACAGAATAGGCAGCACATTCTCTCCAGGCACAGTATGGATACAACTGGCTCTAACTGGTTGATCTTCTCCACGTGTACCAAAACTGTAGCAAATTCAAATAAAATCAGGAAAAGGATCAAGTGGTCCCAGTGGATTGACACCAACATCTGTGTTCTCCTTCCAGTACTATGCTGAATCTCACGGGGTGATCTATGTCATTGACTCCACTGATGAGGAGAGGCTCTCTGAGTCTAAAAGAGCTTTTGGTAAGTACAGTGTGAACAAAATAGACCTGAAAGGTTGTATCAAATGGAACTGTAATGCAAGAGGGGGCCTCTGGCTTCATCCCTCTGTCCAGATAATCTGTGCCAGGCATTTGTACAGCTTCCAGACCTGGCTAAACCTGGTTTTGTTTCTGTCCTTTGTAGAGAAGATGATTACCAGTGAAGCTCTAGAAGGGGTTCCCATTCTGGTGTTGGCCAACAAGCAGGATGTGGAGGTAAAATATGGCAGATTTACATAAATGAGCAAATAAGCCTTGGAAAGGTGAACTCTGCATTCATGTTAAATTTGTTTGACATTCCACAGCTGATCCTATGGCACTTTCCCACCACTGGAAATAATTGCTTTGAATTTAGTTGTATTTTTTTCCTTTCTCCTCCAACCCTTTTCCAGTGCCAGGAATGAGCTTCCTACAGACATGTAGTTTGGAACTCTCTGTGTAAACAGAACAAACTGCATAGCTATGGTGGGTCTTTCTTGTACCGTGACTGGGTACGTCGATACTGTTTTTTTCCTGTTTATTCAGAAAAAAAATGTTTAGTGCACTTTGTTTATGCTGCTCTTTTAAATCCCAGGAATAGCACGACAGATGTATGTGAAGCAAATCATCCCTTTCCCATAACTGGATAAGATCTGTTCAATAAAACATTTGTTTGTTGTAGGGCATTCCATCAGTGACAGCAGTGCATGGCAAGGAGTGCTCTTTTCTCTTAATACAATTGGAATTCTTTCCAGCATATTCAGAACTGAAAAGCTCTTGGTTTGGGTTTGGTAGTTCATGGGTGGTGCAGTGTTTAGGTGACACATCCCGGGCCATCCTTATCTGCCCTGGCATGGAAAAAAGAGAAGAGAGTGCCTAAGGTGCTCGTGGTGTTTTCCATGTTTTCCTCCTTTCCCCCCCTTCAATGTACCTGGAATTCCAGGACTGCAGCTCCAGTGACTCCTCTCTAGATGGAGCCAGAGGCTTCCAGGAGGGGTTGGAGCACCAGCCCTGGCAGCTGGGACTGGTGTCTGATCCAAAGCATGCAAATACTTCTCAGGTTCTTCCTCTGGACTTTACAGCAAGCAGTTGCACTTGTGGGAAATACTTGAGACTTCCATAGAAATCACTTTGGCTCCAAAAGAGGGTTTGGTTACACTTCATGAGTACAACACAGATGGGGTTTTGGATGATCTAGATTATCTAGATTATCTAGCCTTAGAAATAAGAGAAATGTAGTTCCATGTAACAGCATGAGATCGAGACAGAACTCCTGATTTATGGTCCTGACTTTGCTGTGGTCTCTGGAATGTGGGGAAATGGTCTGTCTTTTTTCTGTGGAAACCAGAATATTGACTCTTATATTTCCATGAAACACCACAGCTTTTCTGCAGGGAGCAGCTTGCACTCTTGCCTTGACCTGTTGGGATAAGCTCCATGCAGTGACCTGGAAAGCTGTTCCAGTTTCCCTTGTGGCTGTACATGCATACTTTGTTATAGGCTGCAGACACTGGTTCTTCTGACACTCTAGCCAGAATAAAGACAAATAATTGAACAAGTGGACTTCTTTAAATGACTAGAAAGAGGTATTTGGAGCAGGCTTTCAAAAGAAAAATCTGACCCTCTGGAGGGTCCAAGACCAGCCCGCAGACTTAGTGCCTGCATGCTGTTGTAGAGCTGCAACAAGGGATTAGCAAAGCTAAACCCACTGGAGGTTTGCCTTTTTGTAAGAAATACCCAAACTGGATATTTAGAGGTCCACTCCCTCAGAATGATCTTGGATATGGACCCAGCAAAGAGACACCAATGCTATTAAGAAATCACTAAGGGGATTATAGCTTATTTTTCAGTAATTACTGAGGTTCACTTAAACAAGGTTGAGAAAACTCGGTAACCTGTTTCTCTTCTTCTGATTCAGCAGAATGAAAGACCTCTGGAATAAAACTGATAATTAGCATTGATAGAGATTTTTCTGCTCTGGATCTCCAGACATAAAACTGTAGTAGGAAATTCTCATCATCATCCCTCTGTCCTGGACCATGATAATGGAGGATAAGTGGTATCTTAACCTTGCTGGTGTTTGGAGATGAATTCTTGATGATGTCTATAGAGGCCAGCAGAAGGCTTATGATTAAATACATCAGGAGCAGCACATCTGACATTGTTTGTTTTTTAAGTTTACCTTCTGTTATTAAGATAACAAAAGTGCTGATGCAACCTGAAATTGCAAAGAGTGTTAAGAATTCTGCTGTGATCCCCAGGGTACGTTGTGTCCGCTCAGCACTGCCAGGCAGGAGCAGTATTTGGTCATTCCAGGGGTTGAAATGCAGTCACTGACTGCAAAACACCAATTCTAATATTCTCACAATACTGAATGTGATATTTTATGGTATCAGGAGATTGCTCTGTGTTCAGCAGGGGCTTCAAAACTGGATTATCTTATAATGCATTAAAAAACTGAGTCAAATGTGTGTTGGAGGAAGGAGTTTGTTTGGGTTTTTGAAGGAACTATTGCTTCGTAGAGGAAATAAAATATCTAACATCTACTAAGTCGTGTGAACTCCCTTTCAACTCAGAATGCTACTTTTGAAAATATGGCTTATTGCAGAAAAAACTGCAAAATAAGAATTGATATTTGCTGTTTTGATGTGAATGCAGCTGTTCAAAGGTTTACACAAGGTATATATTTGTAAGCTGTACAATGAACTGTTACAATTTGAGGATAGAATAGCTCATTATGCCATTCTAGGTTCACTATTCAAAATACTGGAAAAACATGACCTGTCAAAAACAGCATCTGACACTTAACGATCTGAAAATTACTGGGTGCTGTAGGATGTCCTGTGTCTGGGAGGACGTTTTGCTATCCTCATCTAAAGAGAAATTTTGGAAATTTAATTTGAAATCTCCAGAATGTTGAAAAGCCTCCTCGTGCTTTTGGAAAATGTGAGGAGTCATGGTGAGTAGCAGAATACTCATTTCCACACAGCTGTTAGAAAACAGACCTCCTCTGTGAGAGCCATTCCAGTTTCCAACTGAAGACCCACCACAACTTCCCTGTAAAACTAGTTTTAATTTAAATAAGCTGATTTAAATGGAGGCTATACCATTCCTTGTTAAAATGTAAATAAGCTTAAATTTTAATTTAAAACAAACTCGTAAAAAGTGTAGCCCGCAGCATAGATCAGGTGAGTCAGACTATTTATGAAATAGTTTTACTTAGGCAATTCACCTTGCTATTGTTTCTCTTTTGCTTCCATTCTGATGGTTGTTTACTCTTGAGATGGCTGAAGAGCCTGTACTTGAGATTTTATCCACACTTCCAGTTTTATCCTGACAGGAGCCCAGGCAGCAGCATTGCCTTTGCTGCAGTGGATTTGGGAAATGGGTAAAGACTCTACAATTTAACATTTTTATTTTTTTTTTTGGGGTAAAACTTGCCTTGCTGCTTGATAGATTTTTAGGTGTGCCGTTGCTGAGTCGTACTTTGGGTAATGCTATTCTGAACCCTTGATAGGAGGAATTTGGTTCAGTCCTGGCTGGATTATGCCTGGAGGAGCCTTCACGAAGAGATATTTTCCAGTGTGTTGTTTTGGGGAAGCTGAGATGGAAATGTTGTTCGTCATGTGTTTTGTGAGGTTCCTGTGAAGTGGCTGACAGATACTATCATTCCTGAAAGGTCACTGTGGATTGGGTTATGGTAAAGGAGCACTGCTGATGTGATCACAGATCCAGCTTCCCTTCTCTGCCCTTGGGCTATGTGGTTGCAGCTGAGAAACAAAACACATCTGTAAACAAATATTTTGTAGTGTGGCTGGGGAGGAGGGGAACTTGGAAGCCACAGCTGACATTTTCTCCTGAACATGAGAAGCTCAGGTGCCTTTTGCTGAAGTGATGGATAATCTGCCTCATGTTCTGCTGTCACATGAGATTCCAGGTTATGGCTTTCCCTGAAACACTAAACAAGGCATTGACAGTTTGGTGCTACCCCTCTGCTGTGTCCCCCCTTCATACCAAGGGGAAGATGTTCCTCAAAACAGGATTGGTGATGCAGTGACATCCTGCTGTAACAATGTGAGTGGTGCAAAGTCTCCTCAGAAGCAAAACTCCTTCTGGTGCACATTTCCATGGAGAGCCATGGCTGGGCAGCTCTGTGGAAGGTACCAGAAGGTGGAAAAGGGAAGTTATGACAGTAGTTTATACTGGGAAATAAAAATGGCTATAATTGTAACTGCACTGGGAAAAGTGGACTCTTAAAGACTTCAGGGATGGGCAAGGTGAAGGATGTGGGTTCTCTGTGCTGCTGGATATGTGCAGGTGTCCTGCTCTGCTGGTGCTGTTGGGGAGTTCATGGCCTGATTGCTTTGCTACCTGTGCAAGTAGAAGTTAAGGAACCAAGGACAGCCTGACTGTGCTCTCTGTTGTTACTTCGTAGCTTGAACATTTTATCTGATTTATTTTTAAATATTTTAAAAGGTATCATCATTCAGAAAAGGATAGACTCGAAGAAGAAGAAATGAATATACATAAAAGTATATCATTATACAATGATATTAAACTGTGAGAGGCTTAAAGTATATTTCAAGAAACATTTGCTCAATTTCAGCTGCCTTGAGATTTAACCTTACTGCTGCCAAGTCCCATTGACTGAAAAAAACCAAAGATGTGAAAAATAGCCCAAATTACTAACATACAGCTCTTTCTCCTTCCCAGTTGTTGGATAATTGACTTGTCCAGAGCTTTGGGTTAAACCAGGAAGGATTTGGACCTGCCTTTCTTACTGGGCAATGGACACCACACCAGGCTAAGGGAGCAGCTTTTACAAACCAGTAGAGAATGGTTGCTTGGTTGGTTGGTTGTAATCTCTTGCCCATCTTCCAGACCTACTGGTATGAATTCCAACTCCCATGTCCAGTCTGACTCCCTCTAATGTTAGTAATTGTTGTTTTTTTTAATTAACTATTTATCCTGTGGCTGACTCAGTTTATCTGTATGAACTGCACGTTTTTAACTTGTCAAAAATCCTGAACTAAATTGTTGAGGCTTGAGTGGAATGATGTCAGTAACATTTTTGGATACAGTTTCCAGGTCATTGATGGAATGGGCAAGTTTAAAATGCAACTTAGGTCATTAGAAAGTGCAGTCATCAGAAGTTGCACAGTTAAAGGAGTCAGGGGCACTGGGTGAATTGGGTGTTGTTAAATTCCTTGCAAGCCATTTCTTAAGATCCCTTCCTATTTATAAGCAATGAAACCTGCTTACTTGTGTTGTCCACAGAAATTTCCTATATTTAATTTCTCCAGAATCACTTTTTTGCAAATGGATGGCTGGTTACATAAATTTTCATATTTCTGTTCTCTCAGAGTTTACGTCTACCTGGCCAATCCGCAGGACTCGCAAGGGTCCAGTTTGGCATTTGGGTAAACATTTGTCCAAAACACATATGTGGGCCTCACTGAAGGTTCAAAACACGTATTTGGTCCTTGTTGAAGGTCCAAAATGTCTTTGCAGAGAGGAGGAAAGGTGGGCTCATGGCCAGCTGAAGTGCTTAAATGGCTTGCCCAAGGGTTCTGAGGAAAAACAAGCACTGAGTGCTCAGGGAGGTGCAAGTCCAGGCTTTAATTGGGCAGGTTTGCTTTTGTTGTAGCTTTAAGAGTAAGATTTTTGTGGTGATGCCATGATTTATGTCAGGAAAGTAATTCACTGGTTTATTGGGAGTTTATGATTTGTGTTGTTCCTCCTGGCAGCCTCACAGAAGTTCAAGACCTGCTGGGGGTCAAGAGCACAGTGACATCAGGTATCGGTGCTGCATTCCGTGCTGCCAGTGTTTTCTCTAAATGCAAACAGACAAGTGCTGGTGGGGCATGGCTGTAATGCCAAGGAATGTGCTATGAACTGGGAAAAAATCACAGGTTGTTTTGTGAAGTGCCCAGGATGCTGGCACAGAGTCAGCTGGGCTTGTGGCAGGGACGCTGTTTCAAAAGGTTTTGTAAATAGTAAAGCTCTTGTAGTGTCCTGGTAAATACAAGCTGTGTGTGACAGCTGAGCAGCTGGGAAGGGTTGTCCTTAGAGGTGCAGGTTATGCTTGTTTTCAGGACTGTTTGCTTAGAAGTGTACAATTTAAGGATCAGGGAGGTGAGGCAGTGTGTGTGTTCTGTCAGCAAACAGCATTCTGTTGGGTGAAAAAAGAATATGTTAATTTCTTGGGAATGCAAAGAGGTGAATTTGCTGCTTTGGTGGGTGAGGGGGTTTAACCTCACAGCGTTGCCATCCTGACTGAAGCAGGACTGCAGACATGGCAGGATTCATTGTGGAAGAAGGTCACCATGTCTTGTAGCACAAACAAGCTCTTCTTTGGTTCCCTTTGCAGACTTGTCTGTCAATACCTGACATCAAGACAGCATTCAGTGACTGCATTAACAAAATTGGGAAGAGAGACTGCCTGACACAAGCCTGCTCAGCCCTTACTGGGTGAGTATGGGAAGGGGTAGACTGAGAATTGGCTGACTGAGCAGCTGTGGGGTGTCACACACAGAGCAGCACTACAGGATTTATTAAGCCTTGAAAGGGAGCTGTGCTTCCTTCCAGCACTGACAAAAGACACTGGTCTGAGAACCTTGGACTTGCACCAACTCAGTAACTGCCATGTGTAAATCCTGCCTGTAAAATGCAGTGGAAGTGTACTGCTGGCTGAGAGCAGCAGGACTTGGAGGCAGAGTTATTGTCCTGTGTCATCCCTTCTCCTTCCACAATAATCCCTGCAGATGTGGGTTTGCTGCAGCTCCTGGCTTTTAGGTTAAAAGTCAGTTGAAAATGCAGCAGTTGATGCGTCTGCCAGAGAATTGGCTGGTGCTCCACTGCTGCTGCTGTAATTATGCTCCTGCTTTCATATTCTTTGGCGTGCAGATGAGCTTTGTGATGGGGATGATTTAACAGTCCCCAATGCCTGTGGTTTAAACTTGATGACTAAAACAGACCCTAACTTGGGCTTACACAGCTGCATGCCAGGACCTTGACCAACCCACTGGATTCTTGATATTTCAGCATCATTATTGCATATCAAGTCATGCAGAACTTCAGTTCTTTGTACTTTCAGTTCTTTAAGTGAGAAGTGCTACTTGGCATAAGTCAAAAGTTTTGTTCCAGGTGGTGGAAACACTCCTGGCTGAGTTACTGCCTGGGCTGAATCCAGAGCTTTGAAATCTTTTATTTTATAAATGTAGCAAGAAATCTGTGTTATCATACAAGCTACTGCAAATGATAAAAACTTCTTAAGCTGTGAAAAAAATCTGTTGTGTGCATTGCTACGAATCACATGCCATTAAGCAGATGAATGACCACAAGAACAATGTTCAAGCACTGACTGGAAGAGAAGTATTAGATAATAACCTTATGAAAAACAACCTTTTCAGTTGTGTTTTTTGTACAAACATTTCTAGTTTCCATCTGTGTGGGATTTCCTTTCAAAATTCCAGTTTCAGCTTGCACTAAAGGAATAAATAACTCATGAAAGTCATGGCTGGGAAGCTGTGCAGACCAGCAAGGTGGTGACTTGCTTGGCAGCCCCAGCACAGATGGTTACAGAAAGCTGGAACCAGGATTGCAAGATGTTATACAACTAGTGTGAGGTTTGTGGCAAAATAACCTCAAACCATCTGTCAGGTGGGCTTGATGCTTGTTCATCCCAAGATTTCCACAGAGTTGGTGACTAAGTTGGGTGTAGACACCAGAAAAATAAAGGATGGAGGTTTTTATTGCTGAGCTAAAAGAAATCAGATCCCTATTGTTTGCCTGCATGAGAAATAACACAGAAACGCCAACAAATAACTGTGGGGTGAGTAGAGCCCTTCCCTTGCTGATGTAAGGGCTCAGTTAGGGCCTATATGAACCATGTTTCTGTTCTTGGTTGCTTCTTGTTGTTGGTTGATTTTAAAACCTTTTCTGCTTGTCCTATTTCCTTAGCAAAGGGGTGAACGAAGGGATTGAGTGGATGGTGAAGTGCGTGGTGAGGAACATCCACCGCCCCCCGAGGAAGAAGGACATCACGTAGGAATTCCGGGCCTGCCGAGGGATGGACAGTCTCTTTCCACACACTTTTGTGTTCCCTTTAAAGAAGGTGATCCACTGGATTCCTATTACACCTGATTCTTTCTTAAGTTTGGAGACAAACACTCTCTTTCTGTGTCTAAAAAAACTTGAGCCAAGGATTCCAACTGGGTGGGGGGTGGGAATCTCTTACATTAAGTATTGTCATTGGCCTGAGAGCATCCTATGTAGCAACCTACACATTGTTGCAGATGCAAAGGACTTCATTTTCTACTATCTTTGTGATTCCTGATTTGTTAGTCTAACAGGCTGGAGGTCGGTGACATGAAGGAACTCCTGAAGGAAATGTGTAGGTGAATGTGGAAGGGGAGGGACAGCCTGGGGAATGGCTGCCCTGCTAACTGAGAAGATCCCTTGCTGCTCCAGCCCCGTGTTCCTGCAGGGTGTTCCTGGCCCTGTTATGCTGCTGTGTGTGTAGTGGGGAGAGACAGCGCTGATTAGAACTTGATTTTCAGTCGGGGTGTTGATTCGTAACTTTGACCTGTGGTAAAAGCAGACGTGGAAAACAGCAACTGCATGGTGCTCATGGGATCATGGTATCCTTAAGGTTGGAAAAGACCTCAGCAAATCCAACTGCACAGTTGTATGCTGGTTGAAATGGATATTCCTACCAGGACACGGATTCCAGAAGCACTGCCTTGCTCTGACTGCGAGTCTCTTTGTGCATTCTCTTTAATCCTAAGAGTAATTGGGATCTTCTGTAACTGGAGTGAATCCAGGCCCTCTCTGTAATCTTTCTAAGCTGAAAACAACCTATAGGCAGGGAGAAATCAGTATGCAATAAAGCTTCCTACTTATTTGAACTTCTCTGGCTGAAACAAGTGGTATTTGGGAGTAGCAGTACTTAGCCCTTAGTGGTTTTTTTTAAATGTAAGGAAAAGCAGAAAGGCAGCACTCAAAAGTCAAACAGTGCTCAGTTCTTACATCACCTACTCAGCTAGATCTGCTGATATATCACTGTCATTTCCCTGAATATGAGTTTTTACATGAATTTCATGGTGGTTTGGCAATGGGTTTTGCTCCCCCTCTGTTTTATTTACTCCTGGCACTGGTGAACATTCTGTGCTGTTTGCTGACATAATGAAGAGGCCATTAATCGAGCTGCACTTCAGTCAGTCAGTAGAATTTGTTTAAAGTCTGTCAGTAGAATTTGTTTAAAGCCTATTAGTTGGCATCAAAGAACTTTCTGCTGAATTTTCTGCATGCAACTCATGGCAGATGTTTTTTGAGAGAGAACATCCTTCATTCGCTCACATCTGAGTCAGAGCACAAGGGCAGCTGGGCTGTATCATTAAGCTCATGATGTCAGTGGAAATAATTGCAAACTGAAGAGCAGAATCTTCCTTCTCAATAAGACCCAGTCATTTTTCTGGTGTGCTCTGTGAATATGGAGGATCCCTTGGAAATCAGTCACCCCCTGTAGGAAGTGGCACTTTTTCTGGGTGCTGTGTGTGATGTAGGGCTGAGATTTTCAAGAGTGCTGAAGCTCTGGAGAACCAATGGCCATTGATTATCAGGAGCATCTCTCTCACTGGGCTCTTGGAAAACACTTGGAAAGCCTGAGTGTTTTCAAGGTGACTTGGTGGCCCTGGCTGTTTTGGTTGGCAGACTTGGTATTGACAGTGAAACTGAAGATGAAAAACAGTAAGTAATGCACAAAAGTACCTTGCTGAAAGTCAAAACACTTTAGTCAAGTAGCTTGAAATGTCTATTCTATGGGACACAAGGGATTTTCCAAGGTTTCCACATACTATTTTCAGTTCTCTTGCTCTCTCTTTTCCCTGGGAGACCAGAAAGGAAAAAACAGTTTCTAGACACAGACTGCTTTGTGACCCATATCAGCAGGGGGTCTTAAAGCAAAGACCTCAGGATTTATTTTGGCCTCAGGATTCCAAGTTCTCAGGCATGGGAGAGTCCTTTTCCCACAGACATGCCCAAACTGAGATAGGTATGTATGAGTGTGCTCTCGCCACAACAATCAGGGAGGATTTCTCTGAAACCAGCAGTGTAAAGTTCACTCTAATTCAAAGTGACCTTCCAGAGCAATATCCTAACAGATGGGACATTTTTTTATATTTTTATCAGAAATGTAATTATAACATTTTATGCTTACAGGAAGCACAGACTTATTTAAAATGCTTTTTTTTTTGTTTCAAGTGACTCTCCTGCTAGATCTCAAACAAAGCAAGAATGTTTCTGAGTAGTTCAAATTTAGTCAGTTTTCCAGATTTTTAATACATTTGTGTTGGATCTGTTTTGCCCATGCCTGCTCACAGCAATGTAATTGCCTGAAGAGCTGCTTTGTCTTCCCAAGGGGAAACTGATTATCTGCACTTTGCAATCCCTGTTTCCTTTGGCATGCTGTCCACGAGATAAAGGTGTCTAATAACCTCAGCAGTGATCCCACTTGCCTTATTTGAGCATTGGCAAATGATTACATTTCTCTCACCCATCTGGAATTTCCTAATGCAAACATTCATTAGCTGGTAGGAGCAGGAGGCAAGAACTAAAAAAGCTCTTCTAAAGCATTTAGAATCTCAGTGTTGTCTGTGCTGGCAATTCCATTTGGAACTCTGGAAGGACACAGAGTAACTGAGCCTACAGCACTTTCATGTGGTCCAACCTAATCCCGTCCTGTCCTCGTGCAAGGCAGCAGCGATGTGGGCACTGAGGGTCTGCACTGCAGTGCTGCTGAGCTCAGAGCTCATCCCACTTCCCAGGACATCCCATCCCACAGAACCAGGGAAAACGCCAAGACAAATCAGACCCAGCTTCAGAGTAAGTCCAACATCTTAGTCCAGTCTCTGGCCACTAACATCTGTCTCAGAAGGTGGAGCAAACAGAGGCTCTTTGGGGTCTGTGCCCCTGGCCATCCTTCCTACTCTGCTAAACTGAAATTAAGCCATCATAAAGAAATGGACTTAATACCCAGTGCTGTAACATGGTTTTATTGCTAACTGAGCTATTTTTAGTCTCTTCTTCCTTATCATCCTACTTGTATTGCTGACACATCCAGCACATCCAGCAGTTTGTTTAGAGAAAGGATCTGCTGTTATAATACCGATCATAGTCTTGGATGTCTCCTCAGCAATGATGTTTTAGCTGTGTATGAGATTGTTGGGTTAGTCATGATTTCCAGAAGTGTTCTTGATTAACTGATTCAGACCTACCTAGATGTGGAAATGTAAGGCTCAGCTAAAAACCTGGCTTGAAGTACTTTTGGAGGGTTCTGAATTGACTTAGGCATTTCACTGGACTTTTAAAAGTGTCCTGGGATGTCTCTCCTGGCAAATGGTATTAGTTCAAGGAGAGAACTTCTACAGGAAGGCAAAGAGTGATACCGTCACTGCATTTGATAAATAGTCCTTTAAATCAAAAAATATGATTAATGTGGATGGTAATTCCTGGCAGCCACAGCCAGCAGTGTCCACACATGAAGGGCAGTGGATTCTGCCTCCATGTCCAGCTCTGCTGCTGCTCCTCGGCTTTTACCCAAAGCAGCACCACAGGCTGAGTTTGCCTTCAGCTTTGGGGCTGTTTTCAGACTCCTGAGTATTTGTCTGTAGATTTCCCCAAAGCAATTTGGACATTAATAAAGACAGGCTGAATTGGCCCTGCCATGCAGACAGGTTCTAGGCTGGGTGGCCTCTCAAAATTCCCTCCTGGCACAGTTTTCTACTCACATTTGCCTCACATTTCTCTCCTGAGAGATAAGGGGCAGTGGTGAGGTGCCAAGAGCCTTTCCCCTCTGCTGAGCTCTTACCAGGACAACGGATGTGAGAGGAACTGGAGCAGGTGCTTTTTACACTGGAATTTTATACCACTTGGAAATCCCATGTGGAACATTCCTGGTGGATAACACAGTTATTGTTTACTTGACCTTGGGCATTTGCTGCAGCTTTACCCTTGGGTTTTGTTGCTTGTGCTTCTGCAATCCCTAAGGGAGTTATTTTTCTGCTCTGCTGGTAAAACCAGCTTCCATAACAACTCCTGGGGGCTTTCCACTCATTTCTTTACACACATTCAAGCTGTTTTTATTCCCCAACTGCCTTCACGAGGATCTAGTCCCAGCTCTCAGCAGTGTCTGCTCTCATGTAACTTCATCTGCACAAGTTAGATCTGATCACAAGCTTTCACCCATTACATCAGAAGGGAGTGATGCTTAAAATTCCTGGTAAAGCAACAAATTGATACTAAAAAGAATCAGACTTCATGGAAAATGGCAGAGATCTGGTGCAGAAAACATGGACAGCACAGTATGCAATAGCACTGGGGAAGAAATGATCTAAAGGTTTTCCATGAAGTAGGTGCTCATCAACTGGAAACAAGGGGAGGAGGAACATTGTCAGTTAACTACGCAGTGCTGGAATTCTGCCTGACATTCTTTTTAAACACAAAATCAGGAGGCAGGAATCTCCTCATTCCTTCTCGGTTGCACTTTTTCCTTAACGCTGCTGACGCTAAATGAGTTTCAAAATTTCCATGTTGTTATGAGTGTCCTCTTCAATCCCACATTCCTCACATCCTTTCTTGAGGATGGCTGTGCAGTCTCACCTTTCCCAGGTGTTACCCAAGGTGAAGGTGAGGCAGTGTCACCTGTGAAGGTGAGGCAGTGGATGCATTCACTTAGGAGCTCACAGCATCCTTTCCTTGACACAAGATCCTTACTGGACCAATACGTAGTACTCTATCCTCACCAGCACTGCGAACTCATGAGTAGTAACTTCTTTTTGAGCTTGGCCCATCTTGTCTAGGCTGTGCTTTTGCCAAGAAAGGTTGGACTAGATGATCCTTGAGGTCTCTCCCAGCCTGGAATTCTGGGATTCTATGATTCTCCATCATTTGAAGAGTATGTCCTTCAGTTGAATGCATTTCAAGCTAAACATTTGGAGGAACTAATCCAAGCCTCTGGCCCAGTGCAGCCTTAAGCCATCTATATTCAGCACACACCAGAAGCACTTCTCTGAGGGCAAACTAAACTGACTGTAAAATTCAGTGTATCCTTAAGTGCTTTCCTGAAACAGAAACCTCTGGAGTTGTTCGTGTTGCATTGCAGTTCAGTTCATAGCCAGGAACTCCTCTGCCGGTTCTCAGAAGTCAAAGAACCTGATACCATTTCATTGCAGATTTTAATTAGAATTTTTTCTTTTTTGAGTCAGACACCCACAAAGAATAAAAGCATTGTATAAGGCAGTCATGAGGAGGAATAAGGAATTTGCTGTTCCCAGAAGCCGGTGTTACACTCTGCACCTCCTCACTGCCTGTAACAGTAACAGGCAAAGGAATGTATGGGCAACTCAGTATTTCAGAGAATCATTACATATCCTGAGTTGGGTGGGACCAACAAGAATCATCCAGTTCAACTCCGTGCTGGACTTTTGCTGGTTTTTGTGACCAAAGGCTTTCAGACATGCTCTTCTGCCAGGGGAGCAAGAAGACCTGAGGGATACTGAGGTGTGTCCTGCTCTGTTGAAAGATTTTGCTCCTCTGACACAAACAAGGCTTATTTTTAACTGAGATAGTGGCAGTTACACAGGAAACCCCCAGTGCTGACCACCACCAGAGCTTTGCCCTGCAGGGACAGCAGCAGAGGCAAAGGCAGCTGTGACCTCCTGGGGAAGGACAATTGAACCAATCCCATGCAGCAAGGATTAATCTCTCCCAGGGCTGTACCCATATCCTCAGCGTGGTGGAATTTTTGACAGCTCATTTCCATGCCATGAGAAGAGGCAGGATCATGGGATAACCCACACCACAGGCTGTGAAAGACTAGTAACTACCCTGTGAGTACATCTGGTGTATCAAAGGGCAGGGGATCTCTGCAGGCAAGAGGTGCTGAATCACAGCGAGGTTGTTCCTCTATGACATGACAGCACACAACGCATGAAACTGGGTGAAAGAAGAACTTGGGGTTGATATTCTCAGAGCTGGTTTGTCCTTTCAGGTTCAGAGTCGTGGAGTGCGGAATGTACACTCCTATTCTTATCTCCCAAGTTTCCCAGCTAAAGAGCTCTAATCTTAGCTTCTGGGAAGACCAAAAGAAGTCCAATAAATCACCTGCCAAGCTGCAGTATCACAGAAGGAAGTAGAGAGAGACAGGAATAGAAGCCAGCAGCAGGGAATCTGTGTGATCTTACCGAGGCTGAGCAAGCACATTGGATCAAGTCCCTGAAGCCAATCTGGACTCTTTATCTGGTGCCTTGCACTTCCCACTCAAAACCACCCTGAAATCCACATGCCTGAGGCTCAGCAGCACTGACATATCCTCACTGAGCTCCTGTCCTCACAGCAATAGCTGGGAAGTTGTCATTCTTTGTGTTTCCATAGGAAAATGATCAAATCTCCCGGCTCCACTCCCATGTTACAGCACAGTCACTGCACTGCTGGAGCTCCTCCATGTTCAGAGCACCTGGGAGAGCCCCAGACCAAGCACAGGATCCTGCTGCACTGGATGGCCCAGGGTGATGCTTGGGTGAGCAGTGACAAAGGACACCGCAATGGGGACCTCGATTCTCACCACATCTCCATGGCACTGTGAGGTCTGGGATCCCCAGCATTGCTTAGTCACTGAGACACAGCAGGTTTTCTGCCCTCTTTCCCTAAACATTGTGTAATTATAATTGTTTTTCAAGAGCAAACAATGAGTTGCTGAGGGAAGACTCCTGTTGACTCAGACAATAACACATCAAGGGCTCGTGGTTCTAAACAGGGAGAGTGTTGTGTATGGGTATTGCAGCTGTGGCCATGGCTTTGTTACTGAGAAAATTCTGTAAGTTAAAGGGCACCAGAAAGTTTACTAATATATTCTAATTTTATTCAAGCTAAGAGGAGGCAGTGCCCAGACCTGATCATTAGAGCCCAGGTACCTTGGGAGCAAGGTCAGGGGAGCCAAACAATGTCTGACCAGTACAGAATCATAGAACATGCTGAGTTGAAAGGGACCCACAAGGATCATCAAGTCCAACTCCTGGCCTCACACAGGACATGCCAAAATCCCACCCTGTGCCTGAGCGCATTGTCCAAACTCTCTTTGAGGTCTGGTTCAGGCTTGGGCTGTGACCACTGCCCTGGGGAGCCTGTTCTAGTGCCCATCCACCCTCTGGGAGAAGGATCTTTTCCTAAACCTCCCCTGACATAGCTCCAACCATTCTCTCAGGTCCTGTCACTGGTCACCAGAGAGCAAAGGTCAGTGCTGCCCCTGTAAGTGACCCTTTAAACTTCTCAGGGCAAAACCAATCTGTCCTGTGAAGGACAAGAGGTTTCCCAACACTTATTTGGAAGCAAACACTAGGAAGAAGTGAAAACTACAGCATTGTGCTCTGTAACTACCACAAGAAACCAAATCCAAGTTTTTGTTAAAAAAGACAATTTCATGTTAGTATTTCTTTAGCTGCCTTTTAAGTGGTTGACTCAGTGCTACACTATTGTCTGAACAAGTCTGTTGAGCAGACTAAATATCCTTGAATAATTGAATTTACTCCGGGAGATGGTGATAAAAGGTACCGTCATCTGTTCTCAATGCACTCAGCAGCAGGCAGCAATAATTTGCTTTTTTGGAACGTGATTACTCCAAAGACATCCCAACACCTTTGCAATGTGGAACCTGGAAAATCATCCCATTTCATAGAATCACAGAAAGGTTTGAGCTGGAAGGGACCTTAAAGACTACCTAGTTCCAACTCTGCCATTTCACAAGGGGGACAGAAAGGCCCTTTGGGGGCCAACACAGGCAGCTGGGCAGTGAGGTGAGGGTGGGGAGTGATCCCCCAACCCTTGCTGCACCCTGAGGCCAGACACAGCTCTGAAATAGGGACCCTTCAGCAATATTTGTAGGGTCATCAGGCTGCCAAAATGTGTTTGAGTTTCTTTAACAGGAATATATTGACAAATCAAACTGTTTCCTTTTCATCAATGTTGTCATGGAGGTTTTCATAGTTTCATTGAAAGGGTTTTCAGTCAGATTCTGGTTTTGGTCAACACAAGGCAAAAGTTCTCTTTTCATTAAAAAATATACATGATAAGTGCTCAGGAGGCAGAGTTTCACCCAGCTCTGGATGCAGAGCAATGGTATGAGCCCCACTCAGCCCAAGAGCACCTGATCCACCTTCTCACCTGACCAAAGTGACACCAACTTGTCATGGGGCTCCCTGGTCCTCACCCCTCAGTTCCCCTGTGTCCCCCTGGCCCCATCTGGGACAAGTCATCTGCTGTGCCTCCCCTTGTTTGCTCTTGGAGACTTCCCTCTCTTAGGAAGCTCCTTGAACACAGAAAAGAATGGAAATTATAAATTGAGGAGGGGTAGGAATGAGGGCAGGGAATCAGGTGAGAGCCTGTGGGAAAAGAGGAGCTCCAGACATCCACATTCTCTGCCCTCAGGCTGGGCTGTCCTGCACTCTCAGCCCTCTCTGCTCCTGCTCTAGGACAGGATTGGCTTCCTCAGGCTCACCTCTGCTTCTCCAACGTGGCTGCACTGTTCCCCTCTGGCCCTGGCACCAGGAAACTTGGTCCCATTGTTGGGTCACAGCAGGAACAGCCTGGACACACCACACAGGATTACAGCCAGAAGGGAAAACACCACCATCAGAAGGAAAACAGAAGTGTGCTTCAAACTAATTAAAGTTGGCGCCTCTGGAATACTGATGGGCAAATGCAAACAAGTTTGGTGTGTGTTAGCACTCCCTGAGTCCTCTTCCACAGTGTCTGGAGGGCTCAGCCCACTGTCAGCTGCTGAGGAACACGGGAGGGTGGCAAAATCTGCAGGCAGGAGAGTGAATTTACCTGTTTTGTGTATGACAAAGTAGCAGCTCCGGGGCCAAGAGGTCTGCAGGCTGTTTCGACAAGCTGAATTATGCGTTTGCTCTGGTTTCATCCCCTCTGCATCTCTCTGCACACCTCAAAAATTCCCCCCCTTGGTTTCCTCTATCAGTCCTGGCTCTCCATGCTTGGAGGTCAAGGCGTGAGCCAGCTGTGTGTGACCTCACCAGAAAAACTCCCTGTGACTCCTTCCACTCACGTGAGTCATCCACTGACCCCATTCCAAGCTCTGCAGCTGGGCCAGCACCCACGGTGCTCTCCTTGGATGTCAAGGGACGTGTCCCAACTGCTCCTGCGACGAGCGGGTTGGGAGCACGTCAGCTCCTGCTGTCAGTGCTCCAGGGTTTGAGGCATCACCACCAGCCTGAGTCACTGCCACACCTGGCTGTGGTAACAGGTGGCCAAGGAGCCTGTGGCACCGACCTAGCCCAGCTCAGCACTTTAAACCAACCAGAGGTTTTGTGGGATTTTATCTGGGTTTAAGCATTTAACGGCAGCGGGAAGCCTGACGTGGAGAACGACGTGGGCTTGGCTTTTTATGTAGTGCTTGTAGCATTTGGAAAGTTATCTTCTGTGTACTAAATATCTGAGTCATCCTGGGATAGCGCTGCATCCACTTTTAGATGTTACCATGTGCTCTCCTTTGCCACAGTTTATGAGGAAAGAGTCACTTAAACCATCAGGAAAAAGTTCACGCTGCCGGCTCTTCCTCTTCTCTCTCTGGGCTTTGGAAACTTCAGTGGAAACCAAAAGGGGTTTTTATCCTCTTAACTTCACTAAGCTGAAAAGGTGAAATATCTTGTGATCAAGCCATGGGGGGTTTGGGAGTGCTTGCTGTGGTCTGGGTGCCAGGTGGTGGAAGCAGAGGCAGGGAGTGCTGGGGCTGGCACCATGTGATGATCATCCCAGCTTTTCCAGCAAAGCCCTTTTCCTGGAAGCCCAGCAGCACTCACATGCCAGGGTGTTTGGCCACCGTTGTAAAGATTAATATTTACCAGAAAGATCCTCCTCGGTCACCCTGCCTGCAAACCCATGTGAAGAGAAACTTCCCTGTGCAGAAATTCCAGCTAACTTGGCAATAAGGGGACCTGAGTTGGGGGGAGACCTGAGGAGAGGCTCCAAACCACCTGAACAGAGCACGGTAACAACACATGGGTGCTCAGGAGATGCCCTGGCAGAGCAAGTCCCTGGTGGCACCGAGCTGGGAAGCTGCTGGTGGCACAGGGCATCATCCCCCCAGCCCCTCGGTGCTGCACTGGCCATGGGTGGTGGGGGAGCCTGGCAGTGAGTGCAGAGCTCTCTGACATGGTCTGGGCCATCCCGTTATTTGATCCCCCTCTCCTGCTTCACCGAGCTGAGCTCTGTGGTCCCCCCTGCAACCTGCCAAGGCTCAAGGGTGCCAGACCTGGTGCCCTAAGGGGGATCAGACCTGGTGGACCCTCACTCATTGCTGGGAGGGCCACAAGGCTCAGCAAGGCATTGCTTCCTGACAGGATGGGGAGGAGCTGGTGGCTCTCCTCGCCCCTCCACACCTACACTTGGGTGGTGACCCTTGGAGTCACGGCAGTGAGACATAAACTCTGGCAAACCTCTGGGTGAGAGCAAGCCTGTCAAAGCATCTGCTGCATCCACTCTGTCTGAAGGGACAAAGAAGCTGTGCTGGCTGGTGTCCAGGTGGCATGGAGCACTCGGGATATTAAGTAAAACCCCAAAATAATAAAAAGGATGCCAAACTTCTCTCCTCTGCACCAGGGTTCAGCAGAAAAACTGTTTCCTGAGCTCTCCTCCAGGCCAGGGCAGCCCAGGGGGAGGCTGGGTGCTGGGAGAAGCAGGATCACTGCCCAGGCTGTGTTTCTCAGCTCCTGGGCTCTGGCATCGCTCAGCGGGCACAGGGCTGAGCACAGCTGAACCCAACTGCTCTGCTTCCACTTCTGCCAGCGCCTGGTTGGACCCAGATCTTCATTGAGCCCCTGGCCGTGAGACACCACCAGAGCAGCCACAGCTCACCCAGGAGCCCAGGGACCACAGCTGACTCCTTGGGACTTGCTACACAGCTGCTGGAGGCCTCCAGCACACACCGCAGGTTTTTCCTTGCTGGTGAGAAGGGCAGCAAGCTCCAAGGACAACATGAAGTGTCCCAAAGACCCTGAGCTCAACCACCAGGCCACACAGGGACTTCCACCTCAGCACTGAGGTCCTTTATCACCAAAAAAAACCCCCACAGAAAAGGCCCTTTTTTCTCTGGAGAAGTCGCCCAACAAAACAATCAGCATCCAGCTTCTTTCCAATAATATTCCTGTTTTCCCTCCCTCTCAACTCCCATGGTAAATACATATTTGAAGAAGCCAGGATGGTGTGGGAGGCAGTTCCTGCACTAACAGCTCTTCATTCCTGTTCCCCTTCAGACCAAAGACACCGAATCCTTTGTGCTGAGTCAGGACAACTGCAATGCAGCAGGATGGGAATCCCTCAAGGAGCTGCAGCCAGCGCTGGAGGCTCTGGCTGCTCCAGCTTTTAACCCATCAGCACTGGGTGTCCTGCCTTGCACTCTGCCTCGGAGCAAAGTGCTGCAGCTGTGCTTCAGTTCTCACAGTGCTCTGATGGAAACTCTCCTCATCTCCTGCCCCAGCTGCTCTCGGACCATGCCAGCAGCCCTTGGCTCCTGCCAAGGGACTTGGAGTAAATGATGCTCAGGGACTGAGCTGCATCCAGCTGGGATAAAGCCGCTGGGGAGGGCAGAGATCAGACATGGTAAAAACTGAACATTAGGAAGGGGAGTTCTGGTCTCCTGTGAAGCTCCTTGGCAGGATTTCAAGGCCAGGCTTCACAAAGCTTCGAGGAGTTTACAAGGATCAAGGGGATTCCCAGGACCAGCCCAGGCTCATTGCAGAGGGGTGAGTGCTCCCCTCTGCTGCTTTTCAGCCATTTGCTTCTCTTCTTCCCTGGCTGAACTGACCCAGGACAATGTCAGGGTCACTGCTTCATCCTCAAAGCCCAAAATTGGGGTGAAATGTTGCAAGTCTGGGATCCCAGTTCAAGCCTGGGACCCCCAGTTCAAGCCTGCGGTGCCAGGCAGGTGTGAGCAGACATCCAGGGACCCCGAGCTCTGGAGCAGTGAAGAGGCAAGCACTGCCCCTTGGGATCATCCTCATTCATCCAGACTGCCATGGATTAGCTTGTCACTGCAGCAGGAAGAGCCCGGGATGTGTCTGTGGGCAGCAAGGGGAGGGTAAATCCCCTCCTTCTCCCCGCAGCTTCCTTGTATGGGGAAAGCAGAGGGCACCTCCATGTAGCACTCACTTCAGAGAGCTTTAAACAGCTCTGAGCTGAGGGAAAATATTCCTCTTTTGAACCACAAACTATTCCTGGCAACTGCTCAGCTAAAAGAGAGCTATAAAAAGTCAAACTCATTTACGGCATAAAATGTAGCTCTGCATCATCACTGCTACAGGCTGGAAAATGCCCGAGAAGGTCACTTTTGTTGACTTCCCCAAGCAACACCAGCTTAAGAAAACCTCCTGTGGTCAGCACTACTGCTCCAAGCCCAGCTCTTGGCTGACTGAGCAGCCAGTCAGGTTTGGGGACAGAACTGGGGCTCAGGGGGACATGGTTGGGTTGACCCAAGAGACAGGGTCACCCTGGCTGTAAATCCCAGCGCAGACAGTCTGCCCCCGCTGGCTCAGCCTCACCGTGGCTCAGGGGGGCAGGGGGTGGCTGGGGGTGTGTGATCACAGAATCACAGAACGGTTTGGGCTGGAAGGGATCATCTTGTTCCAATGCCCTGCCATGGGCAGGGATGCCCACGTGTGGAAAAGCACATGGGAAAAGCAGGCAAGGGTAATCAAGGTCAGACACGATGGTCTGGGACTCCCAACACCACCTCCAAGCGAGACTGGGAAAGGACTCTGGTGACAGAGAGTTGTATGATAAAATAACTTATTTGCTTTCTTTCTTTAGAAAACATCTTTTACACACGGTATAAAAACAGGTAGTTAAGAAATAAATTTCAAGCCAGCTGTACCAGTGTGTTTGGGGCATCCTCCCCGTCCCCGCGCCTCAGCAGCAAACTCTCTTCTCAAACAGAAGCAAGACAAACAAACACAAGCAAATCCTCTGTGGGAAATACTGTTAAATGACTAAAACCCCCAATAACCCCAAATTTACACAGTTTAAAACAAAGTCAAACAGTTTCTATAAAGGGGACCAGGTTCTTCTCCAGAAATAATGACTCTGGATGCAGGTTTTTCTTCTGATAAAGTATTGGCCCTTGCTGAGGGCTGGAAAATCAGTGGCCAACACCTGGTGAGCTTCCCCGGAGCATGGGGATGCTGCTGCTCACACATCCCATCCCATCCCATCCCATCCCATCCCATCCCATCCCATCCCATCCCATCCCATCCCATCCCATCCCATCCCATCCCATCCCATCGGCAATGACACAGCTGCCGTGTCACAGTGCCACTCCGTCACTCATCTCTCATTCTGCTTTTCAAGTTATGTTTGGAAAGATGAATAAATTAATGAAGCCTCAGAAGATAAAGACCAAAACAAAGAGCACCCAAAAAGTCCAGTTCGTGCTCTCAGGGCAGCAGGAAGCGCTTGCGGACCTTCTCCTCGATGGAGTGGAGTTTGACCACGCGCAGCGCTTCCAGCAGCTCCTTGGTGACCTCGGAGTGCTCCTCCTTCTTGTGAGTGAGGAAAGCACGGAATTTCTCCTGGATGGCTGCCCTGGTCCATGGTGCCTGCTTCTTTGGAGAGCGCTCCAGGATCTGCTGCAGGCGCTTCAGCTTCTTGACGGGGATGTTCTGGTACACCACAAAGTCTATCATGGCTTGTTTGCAGTCGTCGTCTTCTGCAGCTGGTGGGGGAAAACAGCCCAGAGGTTAAAGGGACACAGGAGAGCAGGGAACAGCCCTGCCAAGGCTCTCTGTGGGACATCTGCCCAGGGAGGGGGTGAATGCCCCGTGCCTGGGAGTGTTCAAGGCCAGGTTGGATGGGCCTTGGAACAACCTGGTCTGGGGGAAGGCTGCACTTCCCATCAGTGACACATCCTGAACGGGGCAGTTGGAAAACGACGTGTGAAAGTTCTGAAGAAAGTCAATACACCTTTTCCATGCTCCTCCCAATTAGGGAATAAAGGAAAAGTCCAGACAAATCTGAAGTAATTGCAGTAAGTATTTACACGTTATTTTCCCTGAAAGTTTCTGTTTTCCCACGCAGATTTGTAAATCTTGTAACTGGACTAGCCCCAGGCATAAGCCCCAATCAGGGCACTGGGATGGGACAGATCTGGCGGAAACTGCTGGTGTGCATCCAGCATAAGGAATGAAAACAGAAAGAATTTTCAAGAGGCCAAGGCCAAAGGATTACTCAATCAGAGAGAGATTAACTCAGTTTCACGCCATTGCAAACTGGGAATGCTTTCACTGGTTACAGTGGGGTGGGTTGGGCTCCACTGCTCAGGCTCTGCCTCTCCAGCAGGCTCAGGTTGATGATAAGCAAGTCCCTGTGTGCCTCCTGAGTGGAATCATGATAAACTGGAGTTAAAAATACAGTTTTTCTGGGGCCTCCTCTCTCTATAAATATCTGCAAAGGGCCGGTGTGGCCGCAGGGGCCGGTGCCTGACGCACGTGCTGCTGACACTGCTCTGACCTGGCTGTCCCCCACCCCTGGGACTGCATCCCACTGCTGACAGAGCTTTCCCTTCTCTGTGTTGGGATCACATTCCTGGCAGGGAACTCATGGTGTGAGTCAGGCTTGGTAAGGAGAAATGTCTGGGCTGGTGGTGCCAGGAGAGGATGGAAAGGCGAGAGCTGCCGGGGGGGGGAAGCCTCCACTTTCCCTCACCGCAGAGAAGAATCTTTTGGAGTCATGGGATGTCCTGGGTTGGAAGAGACCCACAGGGTTCATTGAGTCCAAGCCCCAGCCCTGCACAGACCACCCAAAAACCCTACCACGTGCCTGAGAGCTTTGGCCAACCCTGTCAGGCTTGGTGCCACGACCAGTTCCCTGGGGAGCCTGTTCCAGTGCCGGACCACCCTGTGGGTGAGTCTTACTGAAGCTTTTCTACCACACTTCATCCTGATGAAAAATGACATTTTTTTACACCAGAACAACCTCCCCTGGATGTGGGGAGGTCCCCATCACTGGAGATTTTCAGGACATGGCACTGGATAATCTCATCCAGGTTCATTTTCCCATGAAAGGTTGGACCAGATAAATTTTCAAAGTCCCTCTCAGCCTATGCTGTTCTATGGCTTTATGACTGATTATATTTTTGAAAGCTTAAGAGTGCAGATTTGCTGGCACCCAGATTGGTCACATGGAATTTGTTTCCCATGTCTGGATCCTCAGGGTAGAGCAGGTGGTTTCAAACACCTCAACTGGCATCAGGCTCTTGGGATGGGTCTGGGGGCCTTTGAGATGGTTTTTCAGTCCCTTTCTCACCCCCTAACTTGGGGAGGGAGCATGTTACAAAACACCCTTGGAACAGAGCCTTTCGCTGTGCCCTGCACCTTTCCCCTGTTCTTTTGCCAGGAAAGGTTGAACCAGAGGGTCCCTTCCAACCCGGGATTCTGGGATTCTCTGATCCGTGTCCATTGGCTGTTCCTGCCCAACCTTCTGCCTCTGCCATGGCTCAGCACTGTGTCTGCACCATCATGGTGACATGGGTGACACCACGTCTCCACTTTTACACCTGACAGGTCAAAATCCACCCCACTCCAATGAACCTTGGGCTCTGCTCCACTCAACCCGCACGAGACCAGGCTGCGATAAGAGCTTCTGGAAAATAGGTGAAGCCAGGAAAAGGGAGCACAGGAGCTGTGCCAGCAGCCAAGCTGGGTGCCTCAGCTGCCAAAACTATCCACTGTCCTGGCATTCCCAGTTGTCCCTGGTAAGATCCAGCAGGATTTCCCTGTCAGCTCTTCATTCTCACTGAGCAGTGGCTGTTGCTTAAGCCCAGCACCCTGTCCTTGCTCTGTGGGACTGACACTGGAAGGAGATGAAGGGAGACAGACTGTTTTATCCATAATTGTTATTAATTATGGATCACTCCATGCTTTTACAAGCCATTTCACCTCATTTTGCATCTCAGTAGGAGAAAATCACCAGGAAGTTTGCCCTTGCCCTGGCAGCATCAGTGCCCTGGCAGGCCGTGCCTGTGGCTCACCTGGTCCCTGGGTGCTGTTGCCTCTCCCCAGCCTGCAGGACGTGCAGAGGGTGTCGTGGTACCTGTTGCCCTGCACGTTGGTCACCTTCCCTTGCTGCTCACAGTGCTGGTGTGGCTGGCACGGATTGGTGCTGGAGTTGGAGGAGAAGAAGCCGGAGGGGCATTCATGGCACTGGGTGTCCTCATTGGGGGTACCTGTGCATGGGGAGACAGCGGGACCGTCAGGGGACAGGCTGGGACAGGTGCAGAGGCAGGAGCAGGGGATGGTGCCAGACACCATTTGAGCATGAGAGAGGTGTTTTGGAAATGATCACTGCCTGCAGCTCCCCTGGGAACTGCATGTCCTCGTGTAGGGCAAACAGTGGTGCTTCCCCCAGCCTTCTCCCAAGCCTGTGCTGGTAAATGGTCACCTGCCCCCAGACACGAGAGAACAACAAGAGGGCATCTCATCTGCTATGAAAAGGCCACCTCCTAGGGAGGAGCCAGCAGCCAGGCTGGTGCCTGAGCTGCCAAACCAGCCTTCAGTTACCAGAGCCCTTCTTTGCCAAGCCAGAGGCTCCTGACCAAGTGAAAGTAAAAGTCTCTGTCGAGGTGAAAGCTCAGTTGTCCTTGGCTCCACTGTCACTTCTCCCCCTGGCTCCGAGCCAATGCTTTCGTTGTGTCATAGGGAGGATGCCACGTGGGCAGGATTGCACCAAACATCTTGCACATTCCCTGGGAGCAGAGGGAGGGGCCCCGAGGGCAGGAGATTTCCCACCTCCATAAATCAAATTACAAGCAGTTTCTACCTTGTTACATCCCCCTTTAGGCTGTTGCTTTGGCTTTCCCAGCAGTCTGATCTCTCAGGTGTCTCCCAGCCCAAACCATTCTGTGATTCTAAGGTCCAGCCATAACCCAAACACCTGAGCCCCTATTTGCCGATGGGAAATCCCAAAGAAGCTGATGTGTCCAGGGGGATTGCACACGGGTCAAACCAACCCAAACCCAACGAGCTCTGCCCACACCTTCCCCATCCAGACACCAGCACTGGCAGCCCCAGGGCTCTGCCCACCACGCTGGACACTCAGTCCGTGCTGTGGTGTTCAGGTGGCTGGGCTGGGGTGCAATCCTCCCCACACAAGAAGCCATTTGTAAAAAATAAATAATAATAACAAAAAACCCCAACTTCTCCCCACATACAGAGCTTGCTTGCATGGCTTCTCTAAAGTCAACCCTCCAGACAAATTTCATGTTTAATTTCAAAACGTTTCCCTGTAATGCTTGAAGATCTTTTTCCCCCTTTGCTGTGTTACTGCATTTTGTCACGTCCTATAGAAAATTAAACCCCAAATCTCAATCAAAAACATCAGTTGAAGACAACAGGTATTTTCTCTCTGGCTGGTGAGCCTGTAGCTCTTCTATGCCACACATGGACGGACTTCAAAAGACTCCATGCTCCAAAAGCCTCCATATTTCAAAAGCCTCCACACTTCAAAGTGTGAGGCAAGATGCTGCTGGGTTTGCTGGTGCTGTCCACACTGCTCTGCTGTCCCCTGCTGTGGTTTCCAGGCAGAGCCTGGCCCTCAGTTATTGATGAGTTTACACACATTTGGAACAACTAAAGGATCAGAGACATTTGTACTGGGAAAACAACAGGAAAATAAATCCCCTAAAATATCTTGGGACTCAGATCACACAAGGACATGGAGACTTAGACTCATAAATCAAAACAAAGATGATTTTGTGGATTTGGAACTTGGCCATGTGTCCACTGCATGTTTTCAACACAGCCTCTCCAAACTGCTCAATGAAAAACCACAAAACCCAGCCCCAGAGCAACACACATTCAGCAGCCCTGCCCTTACATCATCAGCCACCTTTTTCAGCATTGCCAGCTCCTGGGTTGCCTATGCAAGGAGAAGGGAGCTGATGGAGGATCAGGAGCAGCTTGGATCTTCCCACCTGCCTGTGGAACAGGGCCAGCAGCTCCTCCAGAGATGGACAAGTCCCAGCCTGGCTCTGCCTGCTGTGGCAGGTGAGGCAGGTAACTGGGATTGACACATCCCATCTAAGTGCAGTGCTGGGGATTTCAAAGGTTTTCAAAGTGATAGCTGGGGAAAAACCCAACAAAATTCCTCCTTGGAAAAGAATCAGGAGCACACCAGCAAGGATGGCACAGTGCCACTGAGCTGCAAGGGAGTAGGTGAGGCTGTGGGCACGCATTGGCTGCTGTATTTGGCTGCTGCATTTCTCCTTGATTTTTACCTCCGGACGAGATTCCGGGGCGTGACGAGAGCCTTGTGAGGACGCACAGCGCCCGTCTGGGTACTCACCCTGCTTCACAACGCCAGAGCCTGGCGGGCACTCGGAGTGCCTGATGCAGAACTCCATGTCCGAGTAGTAGCCCTGCTGGCACTGGCAGGCGCGGTTGTGCGTGGCATTGCACTGCTGCACCTCCACCTGCTTCTCCCCGCAGATGACGTTGCAGTAGCGGCACTTCTCCAGGTAGTTCCAGTACTGCGTGTAGTGCAAATCCGGGCAGGGCTGGCACACCGTGGCTCTGTCCCTGGAGCAGTGCTGTGCCACGAAGGTCCCCGGCGGGCACTGCTGGCAGGTGATCCTCTCGTTGGTCACAGCATCCTTCCACTGGTACGTGGGTTGGGCGTCGCAGGCCAGCTCAGCCAGCAAAAGGAGGAGAGGGGGAAACATCCACTACAGCAAAGACAGCGCAAAGAGCCCTGAGCTCGTCCTCTGGCAGAGGCGGGAGCAGCAAACGCGGCTGCTGCTGTTACAGAACTTGTTATTGTTGTAAAGACAAGAAATTGTTCTCCCTCCCTATGCTGTCCCCAGCCCCAGGACCAGCTGCTGCCCTCCTTTGCCACCCCAGGTGACAGAACATCCTTCTCAAACCCATTTATTACTCCTTCAGAACCCAGTTTCCCTCATTCAGGACTTGAAACAGCTCCAGCACATTCTCCCCTTTCACCCCAGTCAGTTCCGCACCATTTGCAGTGAGAGGGACCTTTGCAGATTAAGAAGCAGAAGCGAGGTTTTCCAAACTAACAGATACAAAGCATGCGCCCTAGGACCTTTAACACTCTTGGAAAAACAGATGCTCAGGACAGGACTGAATCCCAGAGCTTGGTTGTCCTGCCTTTCCTTCTCAGAGCACGCGTGCCCAGCCTGACAAGCAGCAGATGCGTTACCTTGGATGGCCGCCTCGAACTCGGCACGTGGCAGGATGGCATCACTCCGAGGGCTTCCGAGCACCGGGATCAGAGACCTGGGGAGACAGAGAGGGCTCCTCAGAGGCTGCTGCTGGCTGGGCCGGAGTTCCTCTCTGCAGCAGCAGGTTCAACGCAAGCGGCCGGCGCTAAAACAGATGGAGGTGGGGAAGGGCTGATAAGGAAGAGCTGATAGGGAAGGGCGGTTGGGAAAGATTGGGTTTCCTCGCCTGCTTTCCTCCGAGTCAGCCCTTCCTCCGAGGGAGCCGTCGGCTTTCCCCAGCGCAGGGAAGGAGCAGAGCCTTATAGCGGCTGCGGGTGGGAAGCTCTGACCGCGCTCCCGAGCACCCACGCAGATCCCGACGCGTGTGATCGCCCGGGGGAGGGAAGTCACCCTCAGTCCACCGCAGCCGAGCGGGAGCAGGAGCTGCTGGGGAAGCAGCCAAGGTCTCTCTTTCCTCCTCTTCCCTCCCTTCCCCTCCCCATCCCATGCGCCGGGACCGGCTCCGCTCACCGCAGCTCCTCCCCGCACCTCCGCACCGCGCCGCTCCCCGCGGCCGGCAGCACCTTTATAGACCAGCCCCTGGGAAAGACCCCTCTTGCGCAAGGGGAGGCGACACCGCTGCTCCATCCCGGCCCCCTGGGCTCCATCCCGTCCCCCTGGACACCATCCCGGCCCCCTCGGCTCCATCCCGGTCCCCGAGCCCTCACCTATCCCCCGCTGCGGCTCCGCGTTCCCGTCCCGCCTGGCTCCCTCACCCGAGCGCCGCTTTCGCTCTCGTTTCTGCTTTTGCCTCTAAAAGTGAAGCTTTCAGAGCAACAAAGTCCATTTACCTGTGTGCAGGAGGGAGGCAGGTGGGATTCGCACAATTTTTCAGAAGTCTCTGAGTTTTACAGGGGGTTGGTGAGGAATTGTTTTCTGGCAAGGTGAAAGGCAGGGAAATTCCCCCGCGAACGTTCTGTTCCCCGGCTGTAAACGCCAAATAACTTCCCAGTAAGAGCAGCTGCCTCTCCCTGTGAGGGCACAGTTTGCCTCGTCAAAGGCAGCCCTGAGGGGCCGATCCTGGCTGTGGTTGGAGGCAGACAAACCGGGAGCATCCCTCCGGCTCTGCCCAGGGGCTCCGGGACCAGACCCCATCCCACTCCCGCGCTCTCCGAGGGCACCGACCCTGCCAAAACAGCCCCGATCGTTACTGCTTGGGCACTGCGTTCCCAAGCCGGCTCCGAGCTTTGACGCTCTCCTTTCAGGAGCACCGAGGATGACACCAACTCCAGCCGCTGCACTAAACACAGGCAACATCTGGCAGCTGAGAAGGTCAGTGCTTAAATCCCTCACAGGTGACAGTACCAGAAGTCTTGGACCCCAAGGATTCAAATGAAAGCTGAACTCAGCCTTGGTAGAGTGTGTGCTCCAGTGCCTGCTTCAAGATACAGTCTCCTGCACTTTGTCCTGTCCTGCCTCACCAGATTCGCTCTGAACAGACATCGGTGAACAAGCAAAACCAGAGCACGTGCTCAAAAAGCAAATGCAAAGTCTCTGGAAAGATGAGGGAACCACAGTGAGGACCTGAGAGGACGTGGAGGTTTTTCTCCTCGGGAGTCAGCAGCCAGCTCATTTTGCAGATCACTACAGAGAGTTAACAATTCTGCATTTGCCCTCTGCCGCTCGCCTCCAGCTCTCAGCCACTGGGGCTGCGGGTGGAGAATCTCACGGACTTTATTCTGAACACTCTGAAAGATCAAACCTACAAGAGCTAAACACACCATTCACCAAGAAAATCAAACCCAGTTCTCCACTACCCGGACTGAGAAGGAAACCCCAATGGTCAGGAGGAATCCAAAGCTCCTTCCAGTAAGATCAGTTTCTACCCGCCTTGATTAAAGGAAATCCTCTGACTCCAGCAGGAGCCAAGGGGGGTCAGTGCTCTGGTCCAACAGCAGGGTCTGGGCTGTGTTTATTTGCCCTTTACGCAGAGCAGGCGATGGGCTGATTTTCACAGGCCACTCTAAAGTGATTTTTCACTTTACTGCTTGTTTGCCTCGGTCCCTTGTAGCTGTCCAAAGTAATCCTGACCATTTGTAACTCATTCTGACATAATCCCTGAGCCAAGGACTGACGAGATTTTGCTTCGTCAGTGTGCATCAGCTCAGTAATGAATCAGCTAATCTCCCAGCACTGCCCTGGCACTGAGGCACAGCCCCTTGAGGATGTTTTTTTGGGTGAAACTCACCGCTAGACGGGACCCAGCAGAAAACTCTGCTCTGGGCTCACCCAGCTGGAGAGTTTCAGTGGGATCCCTCTGCCTGATCACCTGGGAGCTGCAGAGCGTTTCCTTCTCCAGAGGCAGAAACACAATTTCACTTTTGCTTCTCTGGGTTTCACGTGGCACCCACAAGGTGCATGAAACAATAGCAGGTGGTACATCCTGGATGGCACCTGATGGCATTTTCTGTGTCCCAGCCATGCCTCTGTGGGATGGACACAATGCACTGGGAAACTCCAAGCAGGCAGCTCCTCGCTGCACTGCGATGCCTCATCAACAATTATTTTTGTTGTGAATTTGGCAACGACAAAAATGTGTCAGGTGGATGCTTCTGGAGAGGGAAACACCACGTAAATGGGACAGAAAGGGCTTCCCCAGGCAACCTCCACCTTTTAGGGAGTCTGGTGGAACAATGACCTTCAACTAATCTTTTTCTGTCTGTTCTTTTGTTCAACAGACCTCCCAGAATGGGTTTATGGGTCACTCCCTGACACCAGAAAGCAACAACATGGCTCACTACTGACTCTGAGTAGTGCAGGTAGCATAGAAAAGGAATTCAGCATCACATTCCCATGGCTCTGACTTCACTTCCCCATACAGGGCATGGTTTCACACTTTTGTGTGCCCACCAGCACTATTTTCCGAAACTACTTTTGCAAAATAAGATTTCTTGTTAATATTCAGAGAAAATTCTGTAAAGCAAAGAAATCCCTCAATTCCCATCAGTAACCACTTTGCCAGTCAAAGACAGGACTCATGTCTTTCCTGGTAAAATATTTTGCTTTGCTGGTTTTGGTCTCTTTTGGGAGTCCTTCCAGCTTTTGGGGGGGAAGAAACCAGCAGGAAAGCTTTGTTCAATGACACACCCCTAAAATTTCAGACAATGCTCCAGGGCTAGTCATAGCACTGCTAGGCAGGGACTGTCAAAAAATTAGTACCTACTTCCTTCATGATCTGTAACCCATGTGTCATTTGCTTCTGCAAATCAGCAAGGAGTGTCCAGGATAGGTTTTTGTCCCCCCAAGCATTAAGTAATTTGCATCAGTTCCTCTAAGCATCTATATAGGTTTTTCTGAACCAGTTTTTTCACTTTCTGTTCTTTACAAGTAATGAACTATCTCAGTATTTCCTTCTTGTAAATTCAACAAGTTTCCAGATGACAGAACAGCCCTGACTGCTGGGGACCCTTTTCTTCAAGGTCTTACGGAATCACAGAATGGTTTGGGTTGAGAGTGACCTCCAAGCTCATCCAGTTCTCCCATCTCCAGTACATGTCAGCATCCATCTGTCCTGCCTGAGCCACCAACAGCAGGGATTGATTCCCAGATCCACTGCAGTGCAATTCCCACCGCACCAGACACCAGCACCAAACCCAAACCCACCCCAAACCAAATCCATCTGCACTGGCAGATCTACTGGTGGCACACTGGGGTGTTTCAGAGCTTGTTGGGGGGTTCAGCTGGGGAAGGACAGTGACTGTCAATCTCTTCAGCAAGATGATCCCTCTGCTGAAGAGTAAGAGATGAAGAGAAGGAGGTCCCTGGACAAAGGGATGGAATGTCCTGGATGAAGGGATAGAAAGTACCCTCAGCAAGTTTTTCCCTCAGTATAAGAAAGACAAGGAGCCACTGGAGAGGGTCCAGCAGAGGCCACAGAGATGATGAAGAGGCTGGAGCATCTCTGATGAGGAGACACTGCAGGAGCTGGGCCTGGTTAGTCTGGAGAAGACTGAGAGGGGATCTCATCAATGCACACAAATATCTCCAAGGGGTGCCGAAGGGTGGTGCCAGGCCCTTTTCATTGGTGCCCAGCTACAGCACGAGGAGCAACGGCCATAAACTAAAACACAAGAAGCTTCACCTCAACATGAGGAAGAGCTTTCCATGGAGGGTGGCAGAGCACTGGAACAGCTGCCCAGGGAGGTTGTGGATTCTCCCTCTCTGGAGACATCCCAACCCCACCTGGATGTGTTCCCCTGCTCCAGGTGACACTGCCTTGGCAGAGGGGTTGGACTGGGCGATCTCCAGAGGTCCCCTCCAACCCCAACCATTCTGTGGATCTCTTGAAGGCACTGAGATATTCTCAGCATTGTTTCTCTGCCCTGTCTCCCAACAGAGCATCCCCAGGTAGGAACAGTCCTCAGACTAAAATAACTCCAGGAAAAAGCACAGCTTTAAAACCACTTTAGCTGAGGGGATAAAACAGCATCATCGTATTTGTCCCAGCCAACCCCTTTCCAAGTGTGTGGACTGGTTCAACCCCACAATACTTTGTAAGTATTTCCTCCAGTCTTGCTGGATCTGGCAGCATTTTTGCAGCCCACAGCAGAAAATCTCCATCAGCAAACCCGACCAGAGCCGTGGTGTCCCTGCCACTGCAGATGCTCATGGCTGTGCTGTGGTTTCCCTCCAGTGGCACGAGCAGTCAGCTGCAGCTTGCCTGGCAGAGACCTCCCCAGCACACCAGGCACTGAAACATCCATCAATAAATGGCATTTTACTGCTCACTGCTCCCAGCCTCACTCCAAATACCTTTCTGTTCATTTTTACAACACACTTGTATTTACATACATTTTTCTGTCATTTCCCCACTTATATTTGAAACATCCAGGACTTGATCTGCATTATTTATTCTTGTTTTGCTGCACTGAATAGATACATGGCTAGAAGGTTACATTCATTCACAGATTTAAACATGACAGAATATATGATACCCAGAATTACCTCAATTCCTGCCTAAGTCTTTGTTATTTCAATTGCTAATGAAGTACACAAGTTCCCATTTTTCACTGCCAGCAACTCTGAGATTTGAAACAACAACGGGTTTGAATTCTACAACCAGGGGAAATAGGAACCTTTGTTAAAATGCAGCTCACTTTTCAATTTTATCAATTAAGAATAAAATTTTATTAACATAAAATTTTCCTAATTTCATCCATATGAAAATCACCTTCAGGGTATGACCTTTCCACTTGTTCCTACCAGGGCCATTAGGACTCAATATCCAATGTCTTTATACCTGGGGGTTTTTTTTAATTCCTTTTTTTTTTTATCAAACCAAATCCAACTTAGACAATATGGTTTTATTTTACAGTCTAATTTACAGCAGCTACAGCAGATTTAAAATTGATACAATATTTTCGATTAACCACTTATACCCACTGCTCATAGAGAGTGGAAGTTGAACTTGATTTCATTTTAAAGTTTTAAATCATTTAGTTCCTTCTTCTTGGAAAGCAAATCAGATAACACAGGCACATGGAAATACCAGCACTGAGTGAAGAATAAAGCCTCCTTAGAAGCAAGTTCCAAGAAATCCCACCACGACGGATGACGGAATCGGGCTTTGGGGTGCACAGCAGCTGAGAGGGACCTTCTGCTCATCATCCACCACTGGAATTCATCTGAAAAAATTATCCTTTTAGTGGCTTCTGCTATTGGAGACAGTGTTTGCTGCCAAAACCCAAACAGTGAATGTGAATCACCTCTTCCAGGAACACCAGTGGGGTAGGGATGGGTAGTCTGGCCTCCGTAGCCAGCTCAGTTCCATTGCAGCAGCATTCCTGGGTTTTTCCAGCATCTGGTATTACCTGAAGGGGCCATAAATGACAGCTGCCTCCAGGACATGAAATTTCAGCCTAAAAGTGGCCACAGGAGGATTCACAGGTTATAACAAGTAAAAAAATTAACCTTCTTTGTTCTAACAGACAACAATGTTCTGCTTTGTCTCCTGCAGTGAGACCTTTCAGACTTGTCGGAAAACGATCCGTGTTGGTGCTCAGCTCATAATCCAGAGGCAAGGATCACAGGGATTTAAAGAAACCTCCATCCTGCTCCTGCTCAGCCAGAGCCAGAGCACAACCACTGCCTTCTGCTGGCACAAAGGGCTTCCTGCCCTTTCTGGGGGTGGGATCATGACCAGAAGAAAACCTGGATTAATCGCTGCCTCTTCACATCACCGCGGCACTTGGGGCACTTCTTCACCACCTGTAGAAATCAATCAACAAAACACATGGAGGATGTATTTATCGTGGAGGAAATGCCATAAATAGGGGGAGTTTTTATGTGGGCAAACAGCGACAGGATAAGAAGCAATGGTTTTAAACTGAAACAGGGAAGGGTTAAATAGAATTTTGGGGAGAAATTCTTTACTCAGAGAGTGTGAGGCCCTCAAACAGGTTTCCCAGAGAATCTGTGGTTGCCCCACCCCTGGAAGTGTTCAAGGTCAGGTTGGATGGGGCTTGGGGCAACCTGGTCTAGCGGAAAGTGTCCCTGCCCATGGCAGGGGGTGGGACAAGATGAGCTTTAATGTCCCTTCCAACCCAAACCAGTCCATGATTATGATATTAAATGTCTCTACCACATTTTGTTCAATATGAACTACAAGCCACAGCAGCCACATGTCAGTCCCTGAGATCCTTTCTGCTGTTTGCAACCCCACTGTTACCATGCAGCCAAATATTGCTTTGGTAGCAACGAAAAGAAGAGGAAAAAGCCTCCCAGCAAAGTGGCACCAGCACTTGTCTCAGCTATGACACATCTGGACAACTGAAATACAGGAACAAGGAAATGTGGAGCTGCAAGAGCTCTTGTGAAGTACAGCTGTACTTGTGAGTAAAATCCCACCAAGTGGCTGATGAGTTCCCTGAATTCCAGCTTCCTCTTGCACAGATGACAAGGAAATGTCTCCTGGGCATACATGGACATGGGTGACACATGTGGTCATTACCAAGAGTTTTGTAGGGGAACCAAGTATATTTATTTCTTCATAGCATCCCACACCTTTCTCAATAGCAGCAGGAGACATGAAGGCACATGAAGCATCATTTCTCCACTCAGGTTTCAGTTTGCTTCTTCACAAATCTACAGTTTTAAAGTCATTTGACTTACAGATGAACCTAACTGTTCTTTTCACAGCTTGCAAATTATTGGTAAAACTAAAACTAGTCTATTTCAAAAGTGAGACAGTAAACTTTTTTTTTTTTTTTTAAATTAATCTTTGGTAGAAGATAGCCAGCTCAGGAGGCCTTTAAAGATGGTCACCTACATCAGGCACTGCACAGCCTTCCCTGCAGTATGGAAGTTCATCATGAGAATCACAGTGCTTTGAGTTGGAAGGGACATTAAAGCTCATCTCGTTCCAATCCCCTGCCACAGGCAGGGACACCTTCCACTATCCCAGGTTGCTCCAAGCCCTGTCCAGCCTGGCCTTGAACACTTCCGGGGATGGGGCAGCCACAGCTTCTCTGGGCAACTCTGGCCTCATCACACTCATGGGGAAGAATTCCTTCCCAATATTCTAATCTCTGGCAGTGGAAAGCCACTCTAAGAAAAGGTGCAGATTGCAAAGTAGGCTCAGGCAGTAGGATTTTGGTTCTGGAGACATTAACTGAAACATCATAAATGGAAGGGGAGAGGAAAAGTCACTTTATCTACCAACAGCCAGTGCTTTGCCAAGGGCAATTTCAACTGTGATATTTAATTGTGAAATTATTGATTATTTGTCCATATTGCAGATAGTCCAAATGAGAATAACTCAGTCTTTCTGGAAGACCTGCATGAATAAATGATGCATGTAAACACCAGGAAGCAGCAACAGAACCTCTGGAGAGAAAACTGCACCCCAAAGCAGCATATCCCGGCCAAGTGTCTGCAAGGCTTCCACTCACACACTGAATCACCCAACATGCTCCAGCACTAATCCTGCTAATCTCTCTCTAGCTGCAGGGAATTCCATCTGCTCTGCTCCTCCAAAAGCTTCTAAAAGCTTCCAGAATTATTCACCACCTCTACCCACCACTCAATTGCTAAAGTAACAAGTTGGACAAGATCAGAATTTGCAAACCCCACGCCGTGAATGACGCTCTGAGTCACGTCCTCAGGGGGACAATAAACACCAAAGGGCTTTTGAGCTGAAAAAACAGTGAGTAAGTTGTTAGGAAAGAAAAAAAGGAGTTTTAAATGCAGACCCGTCAGAGGTGACAAAGCCCAATCACATCTGATGAGACTTCAGGGCTCAGAGGTTGTTGCTCATTTCCTGCTGGTAAAGGTGCCTCTGTCCCAAACACACGGATGGAGCCAACAGTCCAACCTCCCAGGGCATGAGTGGGAACGTGGATGGATGTGGTAGGGCATGGCTCCCTCCCCTGGGATCGGTTTCAGAGAAACTCAGGATAATCTCCCTATTTGCAATTCCCTCACAGCTGCACAACCAGCACAGCTCTGCCTCATCACTGGAGAAGGGTCTCTGCACCAGCCCAAGCAATATCCTAAACTACAAGGGGATAGGGGAGGTTTGAACATCAGGAAAAACTTCTCCATGGAAAGGGTAGTAAAGCACTGGAACAGGTTGCCCATGGAAGCGATGCAGTCACCATCCCTGGAAGCGTTCAAAAAATGTGTGACTATGGCACCTCAGGACATGGTTCAATGGGAGAGCAGTGGTGGGGCTGGGTTGATGGTTGGACATGATGGTCTTTAAGGTCTCTTCCAACATCAATGGTTCTATGACTCTGTATTTGACTTTTCATTAACCAAACAACACCTGAATCACGTAATGAGCCTCTTAACACTCCTGTGCACCGAGAACTTCCATCACGACAAAGGTATGTCGTAAGTAAGATTAAGCAGTTAAGTGGCAAACGTGGAAGTCATTGTTAATAAAAGTAAGATTATTCAGGTAGGTGGCAAATATGGAAATTATTAATAACAAATGACCCATGACTCATTTCCTCAAATATGGTTTTTCATGGGCTATCTAAAGAGACGAGAAAGAACACTTCCAGTTGGACAAAAACCAGTTGGAAGGGACCTACAGGGACCCCATAGTCCAAGTGCCTGACCACTTCAGGGCTGAACAGAAGTTATGGTGTTATAATATTAAAGGGCACTGGAACTTCTCTAGGAAACCTCTTCCAGTGTTTGACCACCCTCTTGGTAAAGAAATGTCTCCTAATATCCAGTCTGAACCTCACTGGTAAAAGCTTTGGCCGGCTCCCAATGAATCCTGACATGAAATCCCAGGGAGAAGAGTTCAGCACCCTCCTCTCTGTGTCCCCTACTCAGGAGGCTGCAGAGATCCATGAGCTCACCCCTCAGCCTCCTTTCTATGAAACAGACAAACCCAGAGTCCTCAGCCACTCCTTCCAGGAGGTGCTTCCAGCCCTTCCCGTCCTCTGGACACTCTCAAGTACCTGAATCTAAAACACAATCTAATTTGGCAGGCCAGACTATTTTAATCTTTGGTCTGAGAAATGTACAATCAGATAAAGGAGTGAATAATAAAAAATTTGGCTGAGCAAGTTCATTATCTACGACCTATGAAAACACACATTAACTTGAGGATTAAGAAGAAATCCAGACCGCAAAATGACCAATTTCAAGACAAAAACCAGAACAGGGCAGTACAATTGCTCAATGTACAACAGTTCTAATTTTGCATATTCTTAAACTGATGAAACAACAAGTTCCATCTTACTGGCAAAATGAGTGAGTTTTTCCCCCTTTATAAGGTCAATATTTATTGGCTGAGATAACATAACCATGCTGTGGGATGCTAAAATGTTTGCCCAACCAAAAAAAACTCCCCAGGGACCTCATTCTGTCATTAATCAACTCAAGTCTCAAGTGGCAAAGTTTACGAACACATGCGCGTAAAATTCTTGTCGGAACTTTGTCGGCGCCCTTTCTGCAGTGGAGGATGCTGCCTGTCAGATGTTCATCCCCTTCACACTTTGGCACAAAAGGAAAAATTACATATCCAGCAGTAAATCTGACTGCTCCATCTGCAGCAAACATGAGACGCCTCTCTCTGACTTTATTGCACTTTCTTACGTATGTTCCTTACAATCCAATACTTTTGGATTTTAACATTTTTAAAGAAATGACAGAGGAGACTAAGAAGGAAATTCAGCTGAACAGCTATTCTGAAGTCCCTTTAGGAGATGTGTCTGAGACATCAGTCTGGACATTATGGAATGAGTCCAGAGGAGGCTACTGAGTTAATCACAGGGCTGGAGCAGCTGTGCTCTAGAGCCAGGCTGAAGGAGGCTGGGGGTGTTTGGCCCCAGCTGAACAGCTGGAGAAGAGAAGGCTCTGGGGAGACCTTAGAGACCCTTCCAGTGCCTAAATGGATTCCGAGAGAGATGGAGAAGAACTTTTTCAAGGGCCTGGAGCGACAGAACAAGGGGGAATAACCTTAAACTAAAGGAGTGCAGGTTTAGATGGGATATGGAGAAGAAATTCTTCCCTGTGAGGGTGGGGGGGCTCTGGCACAGGTTGCCCACAGAAGCTGTGGCTGCCCCATCCCTGGAAGTGCTCAAAGCCAGGTTGGATGGGGCTTGGAGCAACCTGGGATAGTGGAAGGTGTCCCTGGCCATAGCAGAGGGGTTGAATAAGATGAGTTTTAAGGTCCCTTCCCACCCAAACCACCCTCATCCTATGCTGATTCTATATTCCTCTTGGACCACATCTGTCTTGGTTGTTATATTTTCTCTGGATGTTAGTACACTGTTTTCTATGCTTACCTGACAATTCAGTGTTTTCTTCTTGAGAAAAAGACCTTTCTCTGGAACTTGGAATAACTGATTATTTTGTACTTGCTTATAGATTGACAAGCTGAAGAAGTTTCTTTTCCTTCTGTAATGTTTTTGGATATTCCTGAGCTCCATTGATCAGCAGCCTTCTGATCACATACGAAGATTTAGAAATCCCTCAATTCTTGCATTAATCTGGTTTTGAAAGTCTTTTAACACCTGGCTGCTGAATCAAATGTGGGGCAAGATGTTCTCAACAAAACCCAGGCACTCTGGGACCAGCTACATCCTCTTACCTAAAGAATTTCAACCACCAATTTACTCAGCTGGGAAAACCAACAGACAGGATGACACAGGAGATCCTTGTGCAGGAATTCAGAATCACAGATTCACAGAATCATTGGGTTGGGAAAGACCCTAAAGATCACTGAGTCCAATGGTTGTCCCAGCACTGTCACGTCCCCCTCTCAACCATGTCCTTAAGTGCCACATCCACACATCTTAAATCCTTCCAGGAATGGTGACTCAACCACTTCCCTGGGCAGCCTGTTCCTTGTTTGCCTTGTTCTCATGATAGAGATTTACAAGAGCATTTTGATGGGGAAAATTATGAAACTAAGCAAGAAAAAGTATTTAAAATAAAGGTTATAATATTTTAAAAACCCCACAGTTTTTCAAGTTGACTCCGCAGCTTCTTGCTTTTGTAGTTTTAGACAGGAAAACACACACACGCGGAGGCAGCTCAGAAAGATGCAAAGATGTAAAAAACCCCAGCTTAGGGCAGAGATCTGCCTCTAATCACATTGCAAACCATGGGAAATAATGGAACAAGTGGTCAATCTTCCATTGGCATTTGGGTGTTCTTTCTGTAAACAGAAGAATTCTAATTCCAGCTTGTTCACATCATTCTCCTGAAAAGCACAAAATACCCCAGCAGTTCTGGAAAAAACCAAACCAATAAACAGGAGAACCTTTAAGAACTGCTCCCAGCATGTGTTGCAGCAAGTGAAGTCACATAATGGGCACTTAAAGGGCACATCATCCTTGGATTTGCACTTAGAGCAGTGGAATCTTCCTAGAACAGAGGGGAGGGTGGGGAGAGGGGAAGAGAGAAAGAGAGGGAGGAAATGACTAAATTCCTATAATCACCTGCAAAATTCTCATGTATCCACGCTTCCAGTGCAGTCCAGAAAACAATGACCACGAGTGCAATGAACTACATCAACAGTGCAATACCTGGCCCTGCCACATCATTTCTTTCAAGTGACCTCACAATCTGTTGGTGCTTCAGATCCCAGTAGGAACTCAGGTTACATCCTTCCTTTACAAGGAAGTTGTCAAGAAAAAAATCCCTAAGTTCTCAGGAAACCATTACAGCATTGTGACAAAGACAATGAAGCACTTTGAGATCACGTGCAAGGTACAGAAAGCACAGATCCTGCTCAGCAAACCACACTAGTGGCATTGCCCCTGAGCAAACACAGGCATGAAGCAGTGGTTTCATGCACCACCAGTCTCAGTCTCATTTCTGTCATTTATCTTTATTCCCAAGTAATAGAAAATTACATCCCAAACCTCCCCTGTACATACCACACTCTGGTTCCATCTCTAGGGGAAAGATGGGCACAACTCCAGAGTCTGTGGGTGCTCTCAAGTTTCTGGTTTCTTTGGACACTTCAGTCTTTGGCAACTCAAGCTCATTTTTTTGGCTAAAGCAGAAGGAGGAAATCTTACTCTGAATTTTCTCTGGTGCACAACTCTTAGAAGGGGCTGCATCTGGGGAGAAAAAGAGAAAACCAGTGTTTAAACCTGTATCATGCAGAACACAACACACAGACTGCAAAACACAGCTAGCAGTAAATTCACTCAGTTGTCATTGTGTAAGAAGAAAAACAAATTTGAATAACTACTTTTTATGCCTGGTAACAGGTTTCTGATAGATACTAACACATTCAACATTACTGAAAGAGACCCTTTATTTTGAATCAATTCTATGGAAATTCTTCCTACAGAGGTGACCCTGATCCACTCCTGCTCCCACCCTACTTAGATGTAAAAATTCTGCCTTCACCCTTAACACACTTCACAGTTTACATATGGCAGAACTATAACTCATTTCTTTCTTGTTTCCTCCCACTTCCCTATCTCATGTTACCATTTATCTTACACCTGTTTGAGTGGGGTTTTTTAAAGCCAATTTAGAGATAACCAATGCCTTTGATTCTCCTTGACAGGCCTCAGGCAGGGAGGCCCTAGCTCAGGAGAGGGATTTTTCACAGGCGTGGGGAGTGATAGGAAAAGGGTGAATGGCCTTAAACTAAAGGAGAGCAGGTTTAGATTAGAGATTAGGAAGAAATTCTTCCCTGTGAGGGTGGTGAGGCCCCGGCACAGGTTGTCCAGAGAAGCTGTGGCTGCCCCATCCCTGAATGTGTCCAAAGCCAAGCTGGACAGGGCTTGGAGCAGCCTGGGAGAGTGGAAGGTGTCCCTGCCCATGGCAGGGGGTGGAATGGGATGAGCTTTAAGGTCCCTTCCAGCTCAAGCCACTCTGTGATTCTATGACTCTAAAGCTGTTGAGCACTACCCATCATAACAATAAATAAGATTCTAAACTTCTGACAACTGTTCATGCCCTACCTTGTACGTGGCTGATTCCTTTCGTGCAGCTCTCCAAGCTCTGGGGTTTCCCTTCACTTTGCTCCAACTGCTGCAGTTGCTTCTCCCCATCACCACAGACCATTCCAGTCAAATCCTTACACAGCTCTCTGAACCGCTCTTTGTGGTGAGGACGCACAAACATGTAAAACCCTGGCCAAAAGAAAATACAGTCAAATGCAGAGCAAAATCAATGCCTGACTCCTTGCTTTGGAGGGAAGAAATTCTTTGGAAGCTGAGTAATATCAGCCAGATTCCTCAGAGTATCTTCAGCTTTGTACAACACTTGACGTTTTTGTGATTTTTATAATTACGGGGTTTTCCTTGCCAGAAGGCAGATGAGTATTTAGTACTGAAAATAATCTCAATTTATCTAGAAATTCTTCCATTCTCTACAGCTCAGAATAAACATCCACCCCAGCCCTTCACCTGACAAGTCATGTAAGAACATCAGGTATACACACAATATCCAGAAAGACCCTCAGGAAGGAAATTTCTTGTTACTGTTTGGTTGACAAGGAGTCACAACACACATACAGAAATTCTAAAAAACCCCAATCATGACTTACTGCCAAGCACAGACAATTCTACCACGAAGTCCTCTGAGGTCAAAACATTTGCTCAGTAGAGACAGCGACTGTGAAAGAGTGCTCAGGGGGAGGTTATGACTCACGGTGTCACAGAGCTCATTTTCCTCCCACTCTTCACTTTGCCAAGACTAATCTAACTAGTTAAGGCACCAGAAAAAAAGGTATTTTCTCACAATTTGCAGACTATGGTATCTATTCAAGGTCAGTGGAATATTTATTCTTATATGCTAAAGATAACAAACAAAATCCCATCAGCATTCCCCAGCATACACTGAATACATCATTCTGAAGAGTCCCCCCAGAGACAAGGGAGAAGGTGGAACTGAGGTGTCACATCACACAAGATGTCACCATTGAGGCAATCAGGACCAGCATACAATGCCTCTTCTTGTTTTAAACAATTAAGTTCAACTTCAAATTTTAAAATCCTGTAGCTCCCTAAACTCTTCCATCACTAAACCCATGAAAGGAAAATAAAACAAACCATTTCTGAGAAAATAAATTATGACACAGTTCCCGAATTATTTCCGGGTGAAGCTCTGTAGAACAATAGCAAATAAAAAGTCTGATTGCTTATCCTGAAACCTGGAAGTGATCTAAGAACTCAGCACCAGTATAGCAATCACTGGTCATGGGAATAAAATTGATTCAGTTCAACAGTCAGCATTGTCCTTTCTATAGAGCAATTGTAGTAATTGAGGAGAAAAAACAGTCATGGAAACATCTGACTGAAGTTAGCTGGGATGAAGGTTAGGACTGGAATTACTGAGGTCTTATGTAATGCTTTTAATGGACAATTCCTAACTGAGCAGAGATAACATTTTGTAACCTTGACATTTTTTGCTCTCTGAATGGCATTCATCGAACACGTTGTTCCTGCCACTCCATTGACCTGGGTTGCTAAACCAAAAGGTGAGACCTCACATGAGATCACAGCACCCACATTTTCCTTTCAAATAAACAAGTGATTTTGTAAAAAATCCCTTACTTTGCAGGAGATGAAAGTCCTGTGGCCTCTCCGTGGTGAGGGCTGCTATCACCGACACCATCGCATCATAATTATCTGTCTTCTTGTAAGCCAGCAGAGCCTCGTAGAACTGGCTGTAGGTGCTTTTGTTCAGAGCCCTCTGCACATCACTGAGATAGGCAGTCCTGAGGGCCTGGTGATGCTCTCTCCTGGAAACTGCAGCCTTTTCAGCCTCTTTCCTTGGAGCTGCACTGGCATTTTGCCCTGAGAGACAATGAAAGCGTGAGCAGGGCTTGAGGAACAGAGACAAACACTCCATCACATCCACTTCTCATTTCATCTGAGGGGAATTCCTGAACTACTTCCAAGTAGTAAAGCCAACCCCACCTGCCCAGCCATGCACTTCCCTCTGGCAAGGCCAGACCTGCTCCTGGAAATGGCAACAGAGCAAAATAATTCTGGAGATCACTTTTAGCATCTTCTGGAGTTTCTTGATTGTTTTAAACGGAGAAATGTGTCAGAAGGTCACTAGGGAGTGAGCAAAAGGGGCATGGAGGTCAGCAATAAATCAGGCTTTGTGCTCCACTGAAGGAGGAAAAGCACCTTAAACAGCTGGGTTAACCAACTCTGCTGGCCTGAAATGGGCAATTTTAAAGTACAGATTTCTCACCCCTTAATAATAAGAGCAGACAAGGGATGGGGGGGGAGCGTGTTTCCCAACAGGAAAATAATGTCCAAAAAGACTATCTAACCTGAAACAACACTCAAGAGAGCACAAGAGCAATACAGAAGGTCAGAAGAAGGTAGGAGCAGCTTGGAACTTGCCTAAACGCCAAGTGAACTTTATTTACAATGTAAATCTCTGACTTCTGGTATGTTTTAGAGGAAAAAGTTCTAGTTTGCATATTACAGGCATGCAAATATAGATGAAGGATGTGACAAACTGATTTAAATTAACCTGCATATCTTTTGGTATCTAGATCTTTAAAAGTTCTTTATTGGATGATAAAGACAATAAAGTTTTGAAATACAGGCTTTATTCAATTTGCTGGAAGGGGAAAAACTTGGGAGTGAATTTTGTAATCAGTATCTTTTATTGCATATCCTAGAGCTTTCTTATACTTCCACAGAAGCCTTCTTTTCTCAGGGAGTGAGTCCCAGAAATAACAAATCCATTTATTCCTATTATTTTCTCAATTACTTTTTTAGTGGAAACAAGTTTCTGTGAAACCATTCTAATGGTTTCAGGACAAGATAATTACTAAAGATTCTGACTTATTCAAATATTCTTAAAATACAAAAGAAAACAGGGAAACAAACCAAAAGAAATGGCTTCACACACGAAAAGTATTTAAAGCCTTCCAGGAAACTGGCTTGCTATTTTAAAGAAAGGATTAGCCTTTGACTATTCTTTGTCCTGTAAAGAAAGAATTCTAAGCTGTCCAGCGATCCTACTCATTTCCTTGTGGGAAATACAAAAATTCCCAGCTGTTCTCTGGAAAACCCATAATTAAATAATAAATAAGCCTATGAGTTTGAAGATAAATACTGGACAGAGCGAGATTAAAGGGATGAACACAGAGATTACGTTTACTACTCTCTGTTTCTGCAGAAAAAACAGGCTGTCCACAGAGGGAGTGTACACATTGCACCAAGAACAAAATGTAACAGTTTCTTCATACCTGAATTCATGCTGATGTAATCTTAACTCACACTCCCTAACTGGCTCCCTTTCACGGACCCTGGACAAACAGGAAGCCCAGCAGTCCTGTGCTCAACTCCCATTTTTCCCAGCTCAGTTTCTACCACAAATGCCTGGCTTCAGCTGGTTTCTTTCACATCCACCTTGATTTAATTTATTTACTTTTGTTTTGCACAATCCTTGCTGAAAATTCTGAATTACCATCACTCCCACCTACAGAGAGTGAGCCACCGTGCTAGGTGAGCACAAGGAATGTTGGTTCCCCCCAGGAGAACTTACAGTCAGTGATGAAATGAAACACAATAGACTGGGATTTTATTAAACATGGAGGGTACCTGCACTATTCAGTCCTGTTGCCAGGTGGGATCCTCCCTGGTTCAGGTGGAGCCCAGGGTTCAGCTGAGCACACGAGGCCTCGGAGATTGTACTTTTCTGCTGGCTCTGTTTTCCTTCTGTTAAATCAAACCAGTCCATTAAGAGTGAATTTAGGGAAGAATGAGCACAGAATGGTGCATTTCAAAGAATGCCATCCTGGGCTGAAAATACCTGAGCAACCCGGAGAAGCTGTGGATGCCCCATCCCTGGAAGTGTCCAAGACCAGGTTGGAGAGGGCTTGGAGCAACCTGGGATAGTGGAAGGGGTTTGGAACTAGATGAATTTTAAGGTCACTTTCAACCCAAGCCACTTTGGGATTCCACATAGATTTATTTCTCTGATGATGAGCTAACACCCCACTTTTTAGAATTTTATTGCTCCTGAATTTCACAGATTTCACAAGTTCTGGGAGGACACGCTCACCCTCTATTCACAATTCTGGTGGCACTATGTGGGCAGCAAAGAGGACACACACAAGGTTGTTTAATTCCCCAGACTAAATGATTTAAACAGATCAGTAAAATCCCCTTTTGAAACAAAATGACATCATTATTAACTCTGCAGTAACCAATGCTCAGGCATTTGCACAGTTCAAGGGAAGGCAAGAGGATCATGGAGAGCAGAGACTTTGCTCAGTACTGATTCAATTGAATTTCCTTGCATTTCTACATATCAGACACATCCTGCTCTATGACTGGGTGAACAAGGACATTTGTCCTTCAAACGATACAACTGAGCCAGCTCCTCACCCGTTCTCTTGGCCAGGATCTCCCTCTCCTCCCGTGGGAGGCTGTGCTCAGGTTTGTAGCCACAGCCCACTCCAGTCAGATTGCAGCACGCTTCATCAAACTGCTTTTTATGCTGGGGTCGAACAAACTGGTAAAAATCTTGCATCAGAGAGAGGGAAAAGGGGAAAACAAAAGAAAGAAAGAATCAATCCACAACAGGCAATAAATGCTACCAAAACCTACAACAGCAGGACTTCAAGGTTAGATAAAAAGGTGCAACTAAATAAATCAAAATCTAGATATTTTTATCTAATATTTACACAATTAGCACACTTACAAATTACACAAAGGTCAGCTATCATGCAAACTTTGAGCAATGTTATCACCAGTAGGTAAAAACTGCCATTTTTTCACTGTAAATATAAAGTAACTCACCTCTCAGTGAAACAGACCTTGAGGGGCCTCATAAACCATAAGGTCCAAGTATCTGCTAGGCTGATACTTTAAATAACTGATAAACTGTTAACTTTACACCTCATGTTACTCACCACAAAATGCTGGCCAACCAGAAGCCTAAAAATCAAATCAGCTTTAGGTTTCAAGTGCCTGACAGTTTTCAAATCAGCAAATTGAGAAACCAATTTCTGACTGAGCATCCTATTCCTTAACCTTAGAATTTACCTTAAACAAGTTACAAGATGCATAAGTAGGCTTTTATTATTTCAGTAGATGAAAAAGTCACAGAAAAATCTGTTCATTTGTTCACAAGCTGAGAGAGAAACAAAAAATCACACAGAAAACACTGTTAAACTGGAAGAAATCTTGGTGGGAATTCAGTCTCTGCCAGTACAGTTGTTAAAAGCTGATAAAAAAACAGTTAATGCAGTAACTATCTGTGTTTGCCCAGATCCTTTGGTTTTATGCTCACAATTATTTAAACAGAAAATTCCTCTGTATATCCTATTTATTTACTGCTTTAGCACCGAACCCTGATGAAGGCATCTCTCCAACTCACACAACCACACTCTTCATCTCCTAAATTACCGGGAATAAGTCACTGTACTTCTAGACAAAGTTTAAAATAACACAAACTTCCATGGAATATGATTTTCTTCAAGACAAGATGTGAGCTAAGACATGATAATCAGGTTGAGGAGATTCTTCTGTGTTATCTGGGGATATAAAGCGATGAATCACCCTGACTGAGCTGCACTTCACATCTAAAACACTTCTGAAGCACCCAAGCCTGTTTAAAAGATGAAAGTCATGTATACTGAAAGAGGAAATTCAAATATCCCAGAGATACACAAATAACTCTGAATGTACCTCGCAGCAAGACGTGCTTTTTTTCATCCTCTGTGAAGAGGGAGCTCATTTGGGACAGCATGGCATGGAAGTCATCTGTCTTCTTGTACTGCTGCAGAGCCTTGGAGAAGAGCTCGTAGTTCTGCTGGCTCAGGGTGTCCTTCACCGTGGCGATGTAAAACGTGGCCCGCGCCTTCTTCGGCTCCGCCGGCTCCGCTCTGCGCTCCTGCTGCACGGCAGGAAAGGCTCCTCAGTAAAAAGCACCACTTGAAGAGTTACATGATTTCAGGCGGAAGCAATGTGTTTACAATTCCAACAGCACACAGGATAATGAAAGGAATCATAGAATCGCTGAGGTTGGAAAAGTCCTCTAAGGACATCAAGTCCAGTGGCCCACCCAGCAGCACCACTGTGCTCACCACTAACCATGAATGTTTCACCTAACAGGCTGCAAATTATGGCAATCATCGCTGTAATCCATGTATTATTCACCTTCCTCACTGACAAAATAGACAGCTTCAGGGAAAAATTCCTAGAGAAGGCATCCAAATATCACTGCACAATTCTATTCTTAGGAGAAGGGTTAATAAAATGACATTTACTCCAAAGCTGGAGGCTGAGCTGACTCATCATGACATCAGATAGCAACAAACTGCAAACACAACCCTCTGCATGAACCTGTTCTCTTCCTTTTCTCTTCTCTCTGGTATTATCGGCTTTGGGATCATTTTCGTTTGCCAAGTGCTTGGCAGTTTGAAAAAAAAGGGAACATCCAGTTAGGACAGCACCTTGGACAACTACTGGCACACACATCACTCAGGGAATTCTCCTGAATTTATTGACTCTTAAGCAATCAGCTGCATCATGAGTAAACGGTGTTTGGAGACAGGGCAAAAAAATAATGCACAGCTGCAGAGCTCACACACAACCATGACCCACCTCAGGGCGGGTAGGATGTGACCCCTTACCCAAAACTGGTCAGTTAAACCATTTGAGGCTCTACCAGAGCAGCTGAACTTGCTGATCATTGCAGGTCCCTGCCAACTGAACTATTCCATCTTAATCAAAAAGAATGAAACCACCCAACCGCACCTGATCAAGTTGTTCACAAAGCAATCAGTGCCAGAAAACACTTCTTTTCACCTACCAGCCCTACATGGACCTGGGCTTGATTTGGTCTGGGATGTCTGGATTTGGGAAAGAGCATGACAAATAGATTTCAGATGTGCACAGATGAATATTTACAATTTGGAGAAAAAGCATACTTGTTCCAGCATCAGTCATCTGTCTGCCTGGAAATTTCCAATTCAAATTAAAGCAATTTACAGATCAAAAAGATGGCACAGACACAGGGAAACACATACTGTATTGCTGACTAGCTTTATTTTCTTCCTTCCTCCTTTCTGCTCATCTGTTAATCTCTTCTCATACTGAAGGGAAAGAGTGGACAGACGATGTGCCTGTGAAGATGAAGAGAAAGTAAGTAGGCTACAAAAAATGCCTTTCAAAGTTATTGTTCATTTAATTTAGGTACTTCCAGCAGTAAAACTTGGTAACCCAGTTTGTGACACCATTCAAGAAAGTGAAATAAGTCAACCAAAATTATTGTCAGTGCCTGGGCACATACCTGCTTCTAGAGTGTAGAAATTTACTGGACAACTCAGAGGGACCAAACCAGAAGAAATTAAAGATAAAGTTGGTCTTGAGGGTGCAAACTCCTGACTAAGCAAAGCTGGACTCACAGCAGACTGTTCCAGGGCAGCCTGAGAGTGTACACAGACCTGTGTGGAACTGGTGGCTCACACTGCCCTTCACTTTCCTGCCTGGAACTCCTTGTACGTAAGGGAATGAAGAATTGAAATATAAGCAGCAAGTCAAATATTTCTGATACATGCAATATGTCAGAAAAATTATCAAAACCATCTTCTTAGTCCTGTGCTGTGTAAAGGCACCACCTTGAAAAGCATGATTCAGCAGAAATAAGGCTTCCTAGACAAGTCTTCATGAGGCATAACTCACAAGGAAATCTGATTACAGGAAACTGTTATTATTTAAGTGGATTGAGAAAGTACGTCTTCTAGCGTGAATTTTTGAGGTGACAAAGCAAATTCTTTTAGAATGAGAGCAGCTAAACTTCAATTATTTAGAGAACAAGGGTACAGTGTAACTGATAAAAGGACAAATGATAACACAGAAACTATGCTGGATGGTGAAGACAGGAAATGACACCAACCCCATCCTCGGCCCAAATCCAGGGCTCAGTGCTGGACTCAGACTGAAAGCTGGCTGCCTGAGAGCCACTGTCTGTCTCAGGACTACACTCACCAGACTGCTGGGGCCAGGTCACCGATTTTGGAGCAGCACAGGGTGACCCAGAGCTCTCCACATGCCTCAGCCAAGCAATGCCAAATATGCAAATAGGAAGCGGATCTGGGTGACTGCCAAGCCATTGGGTCTATCAGCTTATCTGACTCCAGGAACTGTTGAGCTCTGCCAAAAGCACTGCAGCTGTGTTAGGACTATGCTGTAGCTGAGCTACCAAGTCCCTGGAAGTGTGCCAGGCTTTCCAAAGAATAGGTTTTGGTGTCTATGCCATGGCAGCCCAATGGGTGATAGAGGCCATTTTCCACTTGGCTGCACACAAGTTAAATATTTGCTGCCCTTTGTACATTCCCTCCGTTTTGTACGTGTCTCCATTCATGTCCTTGGGCCTACTCAGATATTCCCCAGATACTCCTACACCTCCACACCTCAGGCATTCTTCCCCTAAGGGAAGTACTTAAGAATGTTGCAATAGGCATTCCTGAACTCCATGCACGAGTCTGCAAGTCAGCAGCAAAATACTCCAGCCAGGTAAGGGAGCCACCCCTCCAACAGCTGCAAACAGGGATTTTGGGAAAGCAAGAACACAGCCCAATCCCTGATGTATTAAAAATACCAATCCAAGAGGAAAGAAAATGAACAGCACAGAAGCAACTTTGTTGACCTTAATGAGATAGTGGATTTTTGATTCAGATAAAATATTCCACAAGTCTGCAATATTCTTTCTCTGGAGCAAATAAAAGATTTTCATCTGAAAGTGCAATTTCTAACCCATAAATCCTCCCCCACACTTTTTCGAATTCAATACCTGGTCTCACACCAAGTGCTGACACAGATTCCACCCAGGACAAATTGTGTGTTTAGCAACCTCTTCTCTGAGAGCTCCTTGCTCCTCAGAAAGCATGGTTAACTTCCAGGAATCCTCCTGGTCAGCAGCCTTGGAGCACAGAACAAGCACATACCTGTTGATCATCTACTTGAATGTGGCAAGGAAGCCCTTTGATTAATTTAATTATGAGAACTTGCAGTTACTGGTGCTGATTACAGTGAGCTTTTCTTGAAAGAGGGTTGAGCTGGTCCTCTTGATGACAAAACCATTTTGCTTTAGAGCCTGCAATTTTTACTTACAAGGAACTATTTTGCCATTACCTTTTCCTCTCCTGGCAAATCAGTTTCGTCCTCTGCATCTTCACTGCTCTTCTCACTGCGCTCCAAGGCATCCAAGAGCCCAACACATTTTCTTCGGGGTGAGACAAACTCTTGTTCATATTCCACACACAGGCTGGGTGCTCCATCTCCGTTCACTGCCATCACAGCAGAACACAGATGACAAATTAACATTGCACATTCTCTCCTGCATTTTCTCTGATTTAGTGATAGCTCCCAGTCTTACAAAGCAACCCACAAGTATGTGTTGGTGAATTAAATAATCTTCCACCTCTTGCAAAAACGCATTATATAATTTAATAAGAAGACCGCTTTTATAAATCACTTCCAAAATTGCTCAAGCATTTGTTACCACAACCTGGCAGATTGCTCTCAAACTTTCTTTTAAGTGATAGTCACATTTAACCTCAAAGTGGCTTAGGATCAATGGGAAAAAGCCTTACTGCAGCACTGTGTTCAATTGCAACACTGCAGCAGCTGTGTTCAATTATTTTAGATTGATGGATTTTCCCAAAACTGAGTTCCAGAGTTTTTAAGAGATTTTGGTATAAAAATTGATTTATTATTTTTAAACACAGCAAGTTTTTTTAAGCCTACAATTCTCACAGTATCACTACCCATAAGACACAGTCATGAAGGGCCCAAATTACATATTCTCACTAATCAGAATCCAGGTTCTAAATATAAGAATTTTGAGCTGTAAGTAGGGTTAAAGTAGTATCAGCTTAATATTTCTGTAAGGCATTACCTTCAAAATGTATTTCCACTACTTTGTGAAACTACTTTAACAGTCAGTTACTAAGGAAAGTCACTATTTTGAGAAGAATGGGAGTGTATTATGATCACTATGACTACAGGTGAGTTTGAAGTTAAAGCTGATGCAACTGAAAATCTCTATTAAACAGGCACTGCAGCTTCTTCTCTTTGCCTCCAGTCACACATTCCAGCCCATCCTTTGAGATGGATTTACCAGTCAAATGGATAGAAGGTAAACTGGTTCAGCAGAGCTCAGCTGCTCACTCTGCAGCTGCACAAAAGATGGACTCAAATCAAAAGAAGGAGCAAAAAGTGCACAATTGGAAACTGAGAGGGGGAAAAAAGTGGTGGTCAAAGTAATCCCTTTCAACAATAACCAGCAATAACACTGGCTTAAATGTAACGTGAGATCACTCTCACACTCATAACTGGTTAGGAACCACAGTTTTAAACAAACTCCACTGTTCTGTTCCAAACCAGCAAGCAGTCTGGAGTGCTGAAAGAATATCTGGATTGAGAAACTCTTTATTCTTTGGCATTAGCTAACTGCAAAATTTTAAATATTGTTTTGTTCCCACATCGTTTTTGTTTTCTTAGACAAATTACTGAGTGAGAGTCATTTATACAACAGGATGGAAGAAGGACATATGGAAGTCAGTGCTAGGCAGAGAGAGACTTCCAGTTCTTATTTTCAAAACTATGTGTGATACTCCACAAAAAAACTCCTCCTGTTCCGTGGGACACTTTTTCTGGCCCCATCTGCCTCTTTTCTCTGTAATTCCAACCGTTTTTCCCCATTTTCTAACACTTAATTATGTCCCTTCTGACCAGACTTTTACATTAGTCTTTGAGGTCTCCTTGCTTTCTCTTCCTTTTCCGTTTCTAGCCTCTTGATTCTCCTTTCCATGGTTCAGCTTAAAACAAAAAGATGTGTCTGTGAGGACCTAAACATACCTTTCCTTTTCCTCTTCAAACTGGGAACATGGTCATCCAAGTTTTTGGCTTTTTGGAGGGAGAGGATCTGCTCAGATGAAGTAGATGGTGCTGCATTGCTTTCACTTAGGGAACCAGTACGTCCAGGAGGGTGCTGAGGCAGGGGTGGGGGCATCTGCAAGCAGTTTACAAAGTGTTAAGAATAGGCAAAGGCCACTTTTCCACTCCATCTGACACCAAAAATCTCAGCAACAATCCAAAGATATCTCCTTTTCCCCAAATAACTTTTGGTAGCAAGATTGTTACACACTCTGGGTTTATGTGATTTGAAAAAAGGGTCAAACAGCTCACTAGTGACACAGCTGAAGTGCAGTAAGCAGACTTAACTCTAAGTGACCTGGTACCAGAAGAAGGATCATGACCTCCTAAAGAACAATCACTTCCCAATGCTATTCCTGCAACAACAGCTCTTTCTGACAAAGCACGTCGGGTTGTGGTTTTGATTTACCATGAAACTCTCACTCATGATCAGAAAAGATCATCAAGTCCTGCAGCATCATCCATCTGTAACTAATTAGTCTGAACAACTTGTATTTGGCTAAAGCATCTTCCAGGAAGTCATCCAAGTCTGTATATGAAATTTTAAGTGCTTATTTTAATCTTAACCTCCATTTTGGGAGCAAAGACTTTCGCATTCTGGCTTCCAGCCCATTTCTTGCTATCACTTTCTCCAGTGAATTAGGAAGCCTTTTCACAATATTACTTTTTAAATCAAGGAACTATTACAGACAACATCAGCTATTTAATGCTAAGAGAGAAGTTTTATTAGTAAAGATGACCCAGTGGTGAACTGCAATAACAACTGATGGTTTGTATGACTCTTTATTACTAGCCAGCTTCAATTTAAATTTTAGGGTATGATCCTTCCACACAAATATCCTCTCCCTGGGGTAGAGAGCTTCTGGATGCCAATATCAGTTCCAGGATTTGCACACCAGCGAAGAAATACATGTTTATTTAGGAGGAACTGGAAGAGGAAGTTATTTTTGTGATCTAACCTAATGAGTTGCCCAGCATTAGAACAACATCCTGTTCCAGATCATCTTGGAGAAAGATGAGGCACATCTCCTTTCCAGTAAACCTTCCAGTGTTTAGAAGTGACAAGTGACTCCACGTTGGGCAGGCTTGTGAGGAGCAGGGAGCTGGACTCAGTGATCCTTATGCATCCCTTCCAATTTGAGATCTTCTGTGATTCTCTCACATCTCTCACCTAGCTTAGCCTTCCCAGTTTCCAACACCATTCAGGAAATCTTTTGTTTATTTTGTGGGTTTTTTTTAAAGACACTTACAGTTTCTTGAGCAACACGGAAGAAGAGGGAGACGCTTCTGACCGCGTGCCCAAAGTTGTCATAAACATTCACGTAGGGACGGACCCACGAAGGCAGTTTGCCTCTGACATCACCAGTTGTGAACCTGTGCAGGATGGGAAAACCTCAGAATTATTTGCCAGGTTGGTCTAAATTAATTAAACAAACCCTAGATCAGTATCCAAAAGGACAACGGAGGAGCAGCAAGACAAAAAAATACAAAAAGTGCAGGAAATATAATGGGGTGATGCCTCCACTCAGGAGAAAAGGGCTTTGTTGATACCATGTACTATCAATTAAACTCCTGTTGCCTATAACAAGACATATAATAATAACTAGCATTACAGAAAAGGATATTGATGCAGTATAATGTTAATATAGGATATGGATATAAATAGTATTGTTTCAGTAATATAATCTGTCCTCATTTTCATACTCCTTCTCTCAAAACACTGCAGTGCTGCTGGACTGCCATCTCAAATGAAAGACTGAGAAAATGCAAGACCATAAGTTGTTGTCACATAATTTCCTGTGATATTACAAACATGAATTTAAAAAAATCTGTATATTTTCCTTTAAAACCATTAATCTCCTTCTGCAGCTCCAGGACTATATAGCTGAGGAGCAGAAGATAACAATCTACTTACTTCCTTGAAGTAATGCAACATTTATATAACCTGTGTTTTAAATAATCTCATTATTATCAACTGCAGCCTTTTCCAAACAGCAACATCAGCACATTTATATACAAAATACCAACACCTATGCTGGGATACAAAGCTGTTGATGTTTCTGACGCCCCATCCCTGGAAGTGTCCAAGGCCGGGTCGGATGGGGCTTGGAGCAACCTGGTCTGGTGGAAGGTGTCTCTACGCTTGGCAGGTGGTTGGAATGAGATAAGCTTTTCCTTCCAAGCCCAAATATTCAGGGATTCAGTGAGGCAAGGTTTACCTGTGGTCACACAGGAAGATGGCCCCGTAGTCCTGGCGGTGCCTGATGACCCGGCCGATGGCCTGGTTGACAGCCCGCGACGCTTGCTGGCTGTACCACTCACGGCCAGACAGATACTGCGAGAGGTGGGATGCAAAATTAACATTATTTACCAGGTAAAACATATTCTCTGTGCTGTACAGTCACTATTTTTATTCCTAAAGAAATAAAAAGTATAAGAACGGATGTTGGATGGTATCAGCCAGATGTACTGACAAATCTCAAACAGATGAGGAGAACCAAACACAGGTGGACTTAAAAGTCACACCTGATTTATAGAGCACAGAAAACTCAAGTAGCAATGTCCAGCTTGAGAGCCTATTTCCTATTTGGTGCACTCAGAGCCTTGGCAGTACAACAGACTCACCATATCCTTTAAGGCCTGCAGAACAAACTAAATTATAACACCACTCATTCTTGTGCCTGAAGCAACAGAAAACCAAACCCAAACACCCCAACACACACCACCACACTTCCAAAACAGTAATTCCCAAACCATCATCACAGGCCATTCTTCCTGCCCACGCTCTGTCTGGATGAAATAAATCCCTTGGAAAGAGATGAATAACACATATAAAAGATTTTGACTTAAACTATAATTATACCCTTTTTTTGGGCCTATATTTAAAACGGTGCCAGAATCTGAAACCCTTAACACTATTAAAATAAGGTGGCTGTATTTGTGACAAATTCCCAAGGCTATTTGAATTTTTGATATTCGTGGTCCCACGAGGCTGAGAGGGTAACAAAACCCAAAACCCACTGGAACAAGAGGGAGAACCAATGACACAAACATGCAAACAGCCAGGAATTAGAAGCTGCCCAGTTTTACCTGTGCACCTGTACCACTTCTCCTCATCTCATCGAGGAACTGCATCTTTAAAATGACTCTGGGCTCCATACGAGGGGGAAATGGAAGCCCAGTAATGATGACTCCTCGTCCATTTATGTCTGCAAAGTCCAAGCCTTCACTGGCCTGCAGGGACAGTGTTCCATCATCAGCAGGGTTTGAAGTGACATTTCAGAGTGATTCAGCAGTTGTTGGGCCTTCTTCTCCATCCAATTAATTCCCTGACCAAGTGTAGTTTATCAATAGTTTCAATGAATAGTTTCAACTAGACTTTTTTCTTTTGTTACCACGAGTTTAAACTTGGCTTTTTCCTCTGCCAAAGCAGAGCTCAGCCAACCCTGTTAATGGCACTGTTGTTCCTGGATCAGCAGAAGAGCTGTATTGAGAACATGTCAACACCTTTGTTTACACCTTCCACACCCTGAGTTGTTGACAAGACACAAGAACATAGCAAACCTTCTCTGGCAGTAAAAATTAACAGAAACATTTCAAAGCAGTAACAGAAAGCCATCAGATTCACCAGACTACAGTGCCATGTCCAGCAGCTGTGCTGTTGACATCCCATTAACTATTTGTCACTCATGTCCCCTGTACGTGCTGGCAAATCACTTTGTGAAATGAGTAAAGTTGAACAGACTGAAAAATAATTAAGGAAAAAAAAAAAAGCTGTTTTGTTTTTCAGCTGAATCAGTCCTCCAAATCTCAGCAACAAGACTTGAGAGGGCTGTGTCTTTTCTTCACTCCAACAGCCTCTTTGGAGACTGGGACCAAAGGTTCAGAAGAAGTTGGATCTTCTCCTAGTACACATTAAACAGCAGCAAAAAGGCTCTAAGAGTAATTTCACAAATATTTCCACTGATAAACATACATCAATTTATCAGCACTGGAAGATGCAAGGGAAAGGCCATAAAATGTGTCCAGAGAACATGAAGTTAATGAAGCAAGAGTTTTAAAGCTAAGCATTATGTTTGCTTTGCAGCACTGTTGTTTTAACTTGTTTGATTACAGTTCTCCAGAACAGCTGTTCTCATCTAATGGGTTATGTTTTCAGTGAGCAGCCAACAAGAAACGTAAGTATGATGCTCATCAACTTCAGAGAAATCAAAATGTGTCCCTTTAATAAAAACAAGAGTGAATCATACAGAAAAGTGACCTAATTTTGAAAAAGCTTCAGAGCACTTGGTTTTTTTCCCACATATAATTACAGTCAAACAACAGAAATGTATTGAAATCCAGAATGAAGGGGCTTTTTTCTATCACAATTATATAATCTATCTCAGATGAAACAAATTCTCAGTTACATTACCTTGCCCCGACACACTGCCAAAAATGCAGCTCCATTGGACTTAGGACAGGTGACTTTATCATAGTAGGCATCAATAACCTAAAATATAAACAAGTTTAAGCAGGAGGAGGAATGGTATTATCATGTACTAACTACATTTGACTTGTACACGAAGATCTAAACTGTGATTAATTCGGCTTAGTATAACTGTCTTTACTTTTAACTAATTGCAAATGTGAGAAGCCATCTTCTCAGCAAAATCTTTGTATCACTGTGAAGTCCAGAACAGATGTGGGTAAGCATAAAAAAATTCATGGCAGATACTTCTGATGAGAAGATGGACCATCCTGTGTTTCCGCAGATCATTAAGTAAAACAGACAAAAGAGGAAAGCAATTATCAGATGCTATTTATTCTAAGAGGCAAACAGAATGGCTATAAATAAACAGGATGACACTGATGCACGATTCTTTAACATCCAAAGCAGGATGAGCTGGGAGGAAAAGTCCTGCAGAACATCCACAAATGCTGACTACTGAAGTGACAGCTCTCCACCAGCTCGATTACTCAGCACTTGTGTATGTTAGATGCTGTTACATCACCAGATTTAAATGAAGACTGAACCCTGCGTGGCCAGACAAGAGAGGAAAGGAAGGATGCACAGGAAAACTGCACTTCAAAGAAGCACTCAGAGAATTTTACTTTCACCCTAGGCCAGAAATGTGGGTGTTTCACAGCCAAACACACCTTGGAGAAGGTCATTAAACATAAAAACAGTTTCTGAAAATGATAGAGGTATGTAATGCAAATAATCAACCTCTGAGAAGCTTCCTTTGTTCCTGGGTTCCACAAACATCGGCTTCACTTCTTCTATTCTTTTGGCAAAATCATGCTCCTGTTGAACAAGGAACAGGTCAGAAATGCCAAGGGAGCACACACCACAAGTGCTCACAAGAACAGAAACACTCAGAAACAGCCACTACAATTCCCCACCACAGCCTGCTCCTCCTCCTGCCAAACACAGGAAGAGATGGAAGCAGAGACAGGCAATCCTAAGAGCACTAACAGCGACTCCTTGCAGCTGGTGCACCTCAGACATCAGGCAGACGGGAGAATTCCAGCACTCGCCTCCCAGTGCCACTCCACAGCATGAAACCTCTGCCCCTGCCTTTTCAAGGAGCATTTAAACCAGAACTGTTCTAGCAAATCTCACCAGTGACATCCAACTCATGAGCACAGAAGTTCCAAAAGTTACAATAGCAATGGTTACAAATTAAAAATAAAGGAGAAATGCTCATATTGGGATGTTTTTCCCCAAGCGTTGAAGCACAGAGACCAATTTTAATTCAGAGGTTTAATAAAGAAAAGTCTGGTGAACTAAATACAGTGTGAGATCAGATGGAATAAAATATTAATATTTTTTTGGGTTTGGTTTCTACAGCACTGCACTTCAGTGTATTGTGATCAAAATAAAAGAAGCCTGACCTGGGATTATACTTTCCAGATTTTGTAATTTACTTATTAACAAAGAATTTTTCATAGAATCCCAGAATGTTTTGGGTTAGAAGGGACTTTAATAACAATCTAGCTCCAACTCCCTGCCATGAGCAGGGACATCTTCCACTAGAAAGTGTTTAATTAACGTGGTTAAATGGAATAACTCCAAGCTGTCTGATGCATGTAACCAAGGCACATAGTAAAGGCAGAGCAATGAACATACTCTCCAGTATTCCAGGCTCTTATCCATGACAGGATATGATGGGAAGAACACCAACAGCCCATGTGGCACAACTCGCACCAAGTTCCCTGCAGGGAGAGAAGACAAGGGTGTGGCTGAGGGCATTTTCATCCTGGGATGGAGAACATGGACTGCAGAGGAAAAAAAGACAGCCTGGCCTCCTTCCAAAATATTTTCTACTTTCTTGACATGAATGTTTGTGTATTAGAAGTTGTTTCATTTCTTAAAATCATCCAATAATCTTGTCAAGGTGTAAACTTGAATACTTAAGCTGAACTAGTTCTCTAAAGTGCAGTGCTAAGAGAATAAAAGTCACTATCAGCCACACCAAACCCTGTAGATGAAAGGGATACAACATCCCCTACCATGTTTCCCAGCAGGATCTAGTTTTAGATCATTTTCTCCACTCCTTGTGCACTGCAGTCTACACATCCAAAGCAATGGATGAGGTACCATCATATTGCTTTTGAGTTTTCTAGTCAAATAGGAAATAATTTACCAAAAAAACCCCACTACTCAGTGAAAGTATTTTCTTAATTTCACCTTTTAGGCCAAGCTAAACACCTCTGAGCATTGCTTTCATTTCTCCTCTACATCCTTCAAACATTTCTGGATTTAACAGATTCTTTTCAATTGTGTCAACCAAGCTGCACAAATGCTCTTCTTTTATTCCGTCCTTATGTGTTACAAGTTTGTAATTCTATTATATGTATACAACATTACCAAAACAATAAATGCTGACTTCAGGCAGGCTTGACACAGTTTAAAACATCACAAGAAATTCCACTGATTTCCTGTGACCCTCAATTGCTCTGTAAATCATCCTTGGCTGCATCATTTCTCCTGCCATGTTTCCTACTTTCAGCCACTTTCAGACTGTGCCTAGGAACCACATTTTTGACCCAAACACAAACTCCTGACAATAAAAATGAAGTCCTGACTTGGAAATGTCAAGCCAGGGACTTAATTTTGTGTGCTAGTAAAGCAGCCAGCTGCCTTGAGCAAGCAGAAGCACACAAAACCAGACAGCAGCGAGGTACGCACTGCAATCCTTGACCTTTCTCTTATTGCATCTTCTTTAGCATTGCCCTTTCTAGATTTCCAAAAATCCTGGGCACCAACCCATTTCTGAAATCCACACACTTCACTTACCAATTGTTTTCCCCAGAGAAGACAAATAATCCTCTGAAAACCTACAAAGAAGAAAAATCAAGTAACACCATTGCATTTCCTTGTCTATGTTTTTCATACACACTGACTTCCTTTGATATTCATCTAAAATAGCACTTCCAGACTCCCAATTGCTCTCCCTCCTGTGGCAAGCACCAAGGGCTAGAATTAGTAATACCTTGATGACATTTTACTAATAATAGGAAATATCCTTATTGATAGCACTGAAGATGATCTAAGCTTCAATACTTCAAAATGCACAGGTAGAAATGGGCAGCCACGTGAGTTTTATGACTAATAATAACATAGATGTGAGAGTTCTGGCAGGAAAGTCTGCAGCACTGCCAAGCCTGACTAACACTGCAATGATTTAAAATAATAATTGATGAATTAGGTGTGGTGTTCCTGCAGGTCAAAACTGGTGAATTTGGTTACTATGGTTATTATTTAGTAAATCACTTTTGCTTTGGCTGAAGAAATCCTTCTCTCCAATGAGCCTTATTTATGTTCTTCCAGCCCTGACTGAAAACTCATCTGTTCTCTCATGCCTTTATGTTCCTTTATTTTTAGTGCCCTGTAGTTCTGTGTGCTGTTTTCCCAGAAAATTTATATATGCAGGGAAAAAACCTAACATATATACCTTTATAAGACCTAATGTACCAGTATCAACACAGATGTTGCCAAAACACAGTGGACACTGTGAGTCCCTTTCCTTCAAAAAATCCCCATGTTCTAAGCCTTGGAGGGGGGAATCCCCAACCCTTCTTCTTTAAAAGACAGTATCTTCAACAGCAATACAATGAAATGGCACATTAAACTTCTGAAAATGACAAATCCAATCTGAGGGTTTTCCAGATTACTACTTCTCTGTAAAAATCCATTACAATTGCTGAGTCCCTTTCCAGTTCTATGGAACATTTGGCCTTTGCTGGCAGCAGAAGCACTGCCAATTCTGAACAACAGGTAGAGGCAAAATGATGGAAGACCACAGAAGAGAAAAAAAAATGAAGACGAAAAGCTTGACAAATATTTGGATATGTTTTCCTTAAGAAGGCAAGCCAGAGGTGAAAGATAGGCTGGGCATGGTGACAATCTTTAAATATAACAATAGCTATTGCAAAGGCCAGTCATGTTTCAAGTCAATTAAACCTTCAACAACAAAAAATTTGGATGGGGTTCAGTGCAGCTCCTGGGGGATGGTTGTGGGTGCAGGTCCCAGCTGAGGCTGGTCAGAGTCATCAAGGACCATCAGTGCCTTGGTATCTGAGCCTTCTAGCCCTCCAGTTCTACATTTTCAGTGGCAGTGGTTAAAGGGTGTTGTTATTCAGCATTTATCCAAGAAAAGCACTAGAGATCCCTTACTTCACTAGCATGAACCCAAAATGTTGGAACCCAAAACTTCAAAGCAGAACTCCACATAGAAGTTCATTACCTTCTTTCATAGGTAGAAGTAAGGACAGTCCCATCAGGTCCCTTTGGGATGATCCCAACCCAGAGCTGGTGTTTATTGATTACATGAGGATTCTCCAGGCAAACAGGAAAAGGGCTGGAGAAAAAAAGAGGAAGATTCCAGTCATATCCATTATATGATTCCCTACCAGCTCCAGTACCACAGAATTGTAGAATGGTTTGGTTGGAAGGAACCTTAAAGCTCAGCTCATCTCATTCCACCCCTCTGCCATGGGCAGGGACCTTCCCCTAAACCAGATTGCTCCAAGCCCTATCCAGCTTGGCCTTGAGCACTTCCAGGAATGGGGCATCCCCAGCTTCCCTGGGCTAACAGAACACTTTAAAATCCTGAGACAAAACCTAAATCCATGAGAGCAGATGGTGCATTTTTCAGGAATGGCAGTGTTCCCACATCCAGGTACTCACATCTGCATTTCCATTGTAAGCGATGAGAGCGGGGAGAGCGTCCCGCTCGTGAGGATGATTGTCCTGACTCCCTGTCGAACCAGCTCGTGCATGCTGTACCCAGGGCTGAAACACCAATAGCTTAAAGTCTTCCCTGCATTAAATAAAGAGAAAACACTAAGAAGAAAGTCCAAGTGGAAAAACTAGACTATGACCAGCATATGGCATATTGCACCTGAACTTCTGAGAGTAACCAGACAGCATCCAAAGCTAAAATTCCAGATGTATGGCATGTCCTGCTCTGATTCTTCCCAGATTTAATGACTTTTAATTAAAATGTCATTGCTCCCTCATAATATAATAAGAAAGTATCTCCATCCTTGCACTTGCTTGAAAAAAGACCTTTTCTCTATGAGGAATTTCCTATATATCTATATAGGTTGTAAATCTTCCACCTAAACTTCCCACTTTCCACACAGTCAACTCTCAAAACTTTCAAGTTCTGCTCAAATCTTTTGTGGGATGTGGACATATATAACATATATATACATACACACACACACATATAAATGTTAGCATGTGGTTCTGAAAATCTGTAAGTTATCAACAGAAAGAATATAAAGTAAATAAACCACATCAGTCATTTCTTTCATTGCTCAGCTTGAGCTTGCTGAAAACTTTGCATCAGCTTCTCAGAGACAAGGGACAAGGGAATGAAAAAGATATCCATGTCAAGAACAAGAGCAGCCAAAAAAAAGTCAGCTTTTTTTTCTGTTTCTGCTTTGTGTGATTCATTTCAGTAATAAAAATAAAAACATCTCATCCAAGTATCCTCTGCCTGTCTTAAATTTACACACTTGAATCAAAGCCTGCATTTCCAAAAGAAAAAGCTGACATTTTCAGGAAATCCCCACTAATATCTGCCCAGTGAGTCACTTTCTGCTTAGAATTACAAGTGAACATTCAGTCTTATCTGAAGTTTTACCTTTTCATCTCATTTGGACAAACTCATCCAGACAATGTCCAAATTCTAGAAGACCCACATTCCAAAATTTAGCAAATTCTGTGTTTTTCTAACTCACACTAACAATTGGTGTAAATTAGTCTGGATCTGTGTATGGACAGGCCAGTGAGTATCTAGAGACAAGAACAAAGTTACTTAGGAACCCAAGAAATTCCAGCATAAAAGCAAACTGGGCTGGTATGGGATGGCCTGGAAAAGGACACCAACCCCTCATGTTTGGTCCTCCAGTGCTCAGCTGGAAACACCCTTGTGTAACCCAGCATGACAACTGCCAGGCACCAGCTCCCAGTTCCTGGACAAGCTGGGACTGCTGTACATTTTTAGCCTGGTGTGCTGCAATTATGTCTTTAAGCTTAACAATATTTAATCCATTTTCAAGGTCCCATTCACCAGCAGGAAGTGTTGGGCATTAAACAGAGCAGATCTCTGCAGCAGCTTTTTCCATTCCTGGAACAAGGACAGCTAATGCAAGGAGAAAGGGCTTGCTAATAGTTTACAACACGAAGATTTAGAGCAAAGCATGAATAAGAGCATTTTAACTTAATGCTAAACTGCAACAGTCCAATATTTGACATAAACAGCATTTGTTCACAGGTGACTCAGGCAGGAATCTCATCAGCTACCCCATGCTATGCCCCTTCTCCTCACCAATTCGTTTGTAGAGAATGATGTTTGAGTGGATAATTTCCACAAAATCCCCAGAAAACAGCAGTTCCTAAATGCTTGAATTATTTCCATACCATTTGCTGTATCACTACAGGAAACCAGACACTTGACCAGTCATGTCTGGCCTCTGCTGGGCTTGCACAAAGCAGAAGTCTCAACATACTCAGGTGTGTTGCACAGGCACCTGCAAATACTGTTCTTATTTGAAAAACAAATATATCAGAGCCCATCTACTAAATCACAGAATTCTCTCACTGTTTTGTATTTTTGTGTATAAATCCTCCAAATAAACCTAAAAGTGTTTGTATTAACCTCTTTTTGCACGCATCTTTAACCAAATCTACAAATTCCTGTATCTTAAAACTTCAATTGAGCAATAGCTCAGGAAAACAACATTTGCAGATTACCAAACAGCACTAACTTCGTGGAAACATTTAAGGGGACATTATGTGCAGAACCAGTAAATTCTTGGAAATTCATTCTTTGAAAAATGTTACTTTTGTCCTTAAAAAAAGGACTTCTGTGAAACAGATACATACTCATGAGCACTTAACTGAGTAACTAAGTGGACAGCTATGAGGCAATACATTTACAAAAATCCCTGGAAAGTGTTCTGTTAAGAAGGCTTAGGTAAAGGGATCTGCATCTGTCTTTTCTAATCAGAAGACATTTTAGTTTTGACCTAATTATTAAAAAATAAATTTAAAAAATCAGGAAGAACGAATGCTGCAGTCCAACAAAGCCAAGCTTGGTGCTGCTCCATAGGAACATTAGGATAAGCCTTTGATTCAGAAGCCAAGTTTCTTTTCTTCTAAATACATTGTTTTGAAGAATGGTTATATTGAGGTAATTCCAGATACTGGGTTCTGCAGAGCATAAGGAACAAAATAGGTGGGAGGAGAGAGACAAGGAGAGGGAGAAATCCCAGTTGAACTGGAAAGTATAGTTGAAGCCGAAAATATCAAGAACTGACACCACGCCCTCAAGAATTTGGGAAGTTGCTCAAAGCAGGAAGTTTCTCAAAGTAGGGCATCCCAGAAAAGGTAAACGTGCCCCAAGGCATGGCATTTTCTGCCTAAGAATTCACATGATCTGGACAAGATCTCTGGCACATCACATGAACCTTCCCTGCAGAGCTCTGAAATGAGCCAACCAACTGCGACACCTCCGCAACGTGAATCATTTCAAGAGAGAATGAGAACTTTCATGGAATTCACTCTTATACCACCTTTGACAAACACTTTTGGCATCATAACTGTACCTGAACCTCCTTCTTGCCAAAGGCAGTTACAGATTTATTCAACACCAATTTTGTGTTTAACTCAACACAGTTGTACGGAGCTGGTATGACGAGAACAGAACATGCCATGAACCTCAGCATCAACCTGAGGGTTGGAGGAGAGTTCCCCATTCTTGGCTGGCCTGAAGATTTTCTCTACACCAATACAAACAACAGTTCCATAATGGAGATGATCTTCCTTCACCAGAATAATTGCCCTAAAAGAACTCTAGCAGTGCACAACACACCAATGGTACAAGAAATTTTTATATTGAGATGGCACTTCAAAAAGCTTCTCCCTAACTCATCGTACCCATAATGGAGCTGCACCTTCTCTTCTTTTATTTGAATCAGAAAGGAGCAGTTGAGGGGTTTTTAATCCAGCTTTTGCATGAACCTCCCCAAGACCAGTCCTATACCTTGTTTTTTTGAAGATGATGAATTCCAGAGATCTGTCCTTTGTTTCTTTTTCTGATTACCATTATCCACATGAATATGTACCTAAAGGAAAGTAACAAACATTTCTAGCAATGGCTGCAGAAATGACCTTGCACTTCATCCCTGAAAAAAACCTGGCCCACGTTAAGAGTAATTAATGCAGTTAGTGTCACTTTTACAGTGTTACTAAAGTTATATTATTTCCTGTCTCTTTTCTATTTTGCTTCCAATATTTCATAACTTTCTAAGAAGGAGCAAAAAGCTGCATCACCAATTAACCAGTCATTTTTGAGTCAGATGATGGGAGCAGCTTTTCATGGGCTGACCTGAGCAGAGATCAAGAACCCAATTATTTGGGTATTTCCACCAGCATAAACCACACAGATTAAGTGTAGAACACTATTATGGAAAGATTTGCTTCATTTGGCAACAAAAATAGTATCAAGTCTTAGTGTGATATCTAGAAAAAGATCTGTTCCTAAAACTCATCATAACAACACACCCTGTAAGTTCCAAACCCTAAATAAATTAAAAGCACTTCAGGGAGGAGGTTCAGTGGATCTGTTGCACTTGCTTGACACTGGGCTAAACTAAAAACAGATTACTGGAAGAACACATCAATTCTTGCTTAATAACCAATATAAAAATTTTCTGAAATTCCCATTTTCTGCAATTTCGCAATTTAAAAGTTTCTTTAAAAATTATTGTGTTTCTCTTCAGAATCTAAATTGAATACAGTTCCTTTGGTGGGTTTTTTTGTTGTCTTTTTTTTCTCCCTGTAACCAACATAACTTGTTGTACTATCCATATCCTTCCAAGTCTTTGATACACTTAGCACAGACATTAAGTGCCACAAGGGAAAATGCAGCACACAAAGCCTCCCATACCTTGTAATATTTCGATATTGCCTGACATGGCAGGAACCCTGTTGTGCCTTCTTCTGGGGGATCAATGCTGAACACTGTCTGGGAAATAGAGGGAAACAGAATCACAGAATTAATTAGGTTGGAAATGACCTCCAAGATTGTTGAGTCCTTCCTGTGACTGATCCCCACCTTGTCACCCAGCCCAGGGACCTGAGGGCCACGTCCAGGCGTTCCTTGGACACCTCCAGGGATGGGGACTCCACCACTCCCTGGGCAGCCCCTTCCAATGCCTGACCACACTTTCCATAAAGAAATTCTTCCTGATGTCTGACCTGAACCCCTCCTGGCACACCTTGAGGTCATTTCCTCTTGTCTGGGAGCAGAACCTGACCCCCACCTGGCTGCACCCTCCTGTCAGGGAGTTGTAGAGAACAAGAAGGTTCCCCCTGAGCCTCCTTTTCTCCAGGCTGAGCCCCCCCAGCTCCCTCAGTGGCTCCTGGTGCTCCAGACCCTTCTCCAGCTCCATTCCTTTCCCTGGACACACTTCAGCCCCTCAGTGTCCTTCTTGAGGCTCAGAACTGGACACAGGACTTGAGGTGAGGCCTCACCACTGCCCAGCACAGAGGAACAATCACCTCCCTGGTCCTGCTGGCCAGGTTATTTGTGATACATACATACACATACATAGTTTTGATTTTTGTTTCCAGTAAAGTCCCTAATGTGTCTTTGCACTGAGAAGTGTCTCCACAAAAGTTACTGCTGTGATAACCTTAAATTTACTTCCTTACTCCTGTTACCAAATAAGACAGAGAACCCTGAATAAATATGGTTCTTCCAGACAATTCCTGCTACCCACATGGTGCTCTCATTGTTCCAAAAATTGCAAGCCAGTATCTAAATATACTCAAACTATACAAATGACAATACTATTATTCACACTGTTCATGACCCTGGCTGCCGGTAAACAAACACTCATGAGACCAGTCACAACCAAGCACAGAAGAACATTTAGAGTTCCTTCAGTTTAAAATTTCATCCATGATCCTTCTGCTAAGAATACTGCTTAGAAAAACAATCAAGTTGTAATCATATCCAATTATCCATGTATTAAATTAAAAGCTTCTATCAACAGAGTTATGCTTTTTCCCCCTTTCCTGTATGTGATGTCTCATGACTATAGATGATGCTCTTTCAAACATAAGGCATCCCAGTGCAACTTCAGTGAAAACAGCTGTGGTTCTCAAATATTTATAACTCTGTTAATTTTTCTAAACAAAAATTCTCCAGACATTGAAAGGAATTAACCAAGCTCATAAGAGCATCAGTTAGTTACAACAAGATGTTCTCCAGCAACTTAAAAAAAAAAAGCACAATTCCTGGAAATATTTACGTCTGAAAAATAGCCAAAGATATGGTGTACAAGAGATTTTGGTTAAGTGTTCTTTGAAAAGGAAGAAGAAAATTTAATATTAATTAAAACAAGCTGGTGATAAATTAAGACCTGAAGACAAGGCTCTGCAAGAAGCAAATTACCCAACAAAAACTCTGTCCTAGTCCTACCTGTCTCAAGATGGCAAACAATCACCTGGCAGATCCTTTGCAGTAACTGTCCATGTGCATGCCCTCAGCAGCAGAAAAGGGATCTGAGCTTTCTCTTCCAAATTAAAATCACTTTTTATCTACCCACAGTCCAAAAGGGCACACACAGACAATTACACCCAGTCCTGAAGAACAAGCCACTGGGATCAGGACACCTGGCTTCTACTTCTGAATTTTCTCATCTCTCGGCTTTGAAACCCTGAGAAACTAATTTGAATTAGGCTCACCTGACCTTCCCTCAGAACAGCAACATCTCCCACTACAAACCTTTGGGTACCAGTGTACACAAATTGCTACTGCAGTACTGGAACACACATAGAGGTTTTGTTTAACCACTGCTAAAAAAATGAAATCCTGTGTATGCCACTGTGAATCCACCCTCACAAACACCCACACACCCAGAGTTCAGTGTTGCAAACCTGCCAGGACCATTCAAAACACACCCAGGTACCTTGTCTTTATCATGCAAGTCTGCAAGGCCTTGAATATATTTCTTCATTTTCAGTTTTAAACAGGGTGTTAATCTCTGGTGCCCTTTTGGACATGTATATTGGACAGACCACTGTCCCACTGTACCTCCAAACTTTATGGGGCTTGGGATTTTCATAATCAAAGTTTTGGAAGTGTACTACAGGGAGACAACTGACAGCAGTATGTGGATACTCACAAGTGTCACATTCAGTTCCTATGGAACCGAAAAGATTTTTGTTTTAGACATCTCATAAGTTAATAATGAAATGAAAATATACTGTTAAATTATCTTTTGCTTGCTTTTTTCCTTAGCCTCCCCTGTTATTTCATGAGATGGTCTCATATTCCCAAACACTGCTGCAAACAAGTCCAATGACCCAGCTCCACCTGGTGGAGGCTGAACCCAGTCAAAAATTTAAATGCAGCATCTCCAAAAAGGGAGACCAGAACTGCAAAAGAACAGCTTGGGTAAAAATCAAATTAGTCCATCCCATCTGGCAGCAGCTTTCTCCTCAAAAATTACAAACTTGCACCATTGCACAAGTGTCCATCCCAACAGGAATAAAATTGATCCAATGTCTTTCCACACCTTTTAAACCAACTCTTCTATCCTTCAGATTTTTACAGAAGCAGCATTAAATATTTACCTGGATAATATCTGAGAGCTTATGCAATCCAGATGTATTGATAAATATCCCAGTACCTGGAGAAAGCAACACAAGATTACTCTTAAAACACAAAGCTTATAAAAGCTTTACAGTTTGATCCTCTCCCCTAACAACACAAATTCCTCGTTACTTACACTAAAGAGGAAAGTCTGAGTAAAACAGCTAAAAAGTTCATGCACTTACGGCCTGAAAGGAACTGTAAAACCTGCTCCAGTGATTCCAAGAGGGAGGATTTGGTCTGGAATGTTATTTGGGCCTCTGCAAACAGATCAAAGATGTAGCTGCAATTTACAAAGAAAAAGCAGAAATGGGTAAACACTGTAAAGAATCAAATGGGCACAAATACTGCTATTCTTTCATAACAACAATTTCACCATCAAGGAGCAAAACATGTTTCTGTCTCCATGGGAAAGAAAAATTTACAAAAATATAAATAAATACTTGCTTATAAACACAGAGCACAATACTGACATAGCAGAAAGCACACTGACCACATCATTCCCTTTTCCCATCATTCCTCTCCAACATACAATCCATACTAATTTAGAAAAGGATGGGTGTGCAATTTCCATGATGAAGCACAATGAGGAGCTTCTTCCAGCTCAGGAAATCCAAGTAGAGGATTTTCCACTCCTGAAACACTAAAAAAAAGGAGTTCCTCCAAAAATAATGATTAGTACAGATGGGGGATTTAAGGAAAACCAAAACCTTGAATAAATACTACTCCCAGAAACTAGAATAGAGCTATAACCCCAACAGCTGACCCAGCTCCAATTTGCTGTAGTTTTTAACATTTAAACGCATTCATGAGATGAAATTTACCTTCCCTCTTTGGTGATTCCACTACCATTTGGTGGCAGCTCCACTGCATCAATAGCACTTTCAAGCTGAAGAAGAATTTCTTTAGGAGAATAAAGAGGAAAAAAGTTAGGGTGCACAGAAAGTCATGTCTGGGACACATCTAAGTTTTTTTTTCAAATGTATTTTATTACAAAGGGTGTTACCAAAGAGAGCAGCCCAGCTGTTCTCTTGACTCTGCAAACAAATCAAAATGATCAAACCCAATTTCCTGGATATCAACTTTAAATATTCATATTCAACTCCAAGAACATCCATGACCTCGATTCCTAGATGAAGCTGAAGTCAGCAGCTAAATTGTAAACTCTTCTTTACAGACAGGGAAAGTTTTCTTGGAAATGCTTTGTATACATGAGACATCTCAAGCTCTTGCTGTTAACTTCAGGCAGCATCATGTTCTGACAGCACAATGATGCAACTGATGCAATTCCAGCACACTGACAAGACTACAAAATATGGGAATGCCTCACAAAGAAGGAAGAAGCAAATCTGTCAAATCTCTCTTCTTGGGAAAAAATTAACTAAACATTTTAAAAAATTCTTGAAAGCAGCCAAACAACTTAGGCCTCTATGAATGTTTCAGTTACAAGTAATGTATGTGGCAATGCTACATGAGCTTTATTTATAGTTACTGACTTTTTGAAACTGTTTCAACAACAATTTTCAACAACATAAAAAATAAGCTTACTCTTGATCTTTGCTATATCTTCCAGTTCCATGTTCAGTCCTGTTGAAAAAAGTAAAGATTTCAAAGAGGTTGTTTCACACCTATTTCATTCCCAGTTTCTTTATGCCTTTCCAGAAATTATGGCTATGAGGGTTAGAATTGTGTGCACAGAAAGATATTTTCTGTGTTCCCCTCACTGTTCTCTGTCGTAACCCCTCATGTCACATTGGTTTGAGCAAATCTTTCAGTGTCTGGCAACAATTACTAATAAACAATAATTTATTTACTAATGAGAGCATAAATTTCCCAGAAACTTTCCCTAAAAGTTATTTTTCAGTTCTTTGTAGTGGCACTTCATAATCCCAGAGGAATAGTGATTTGCCATTGCCAACACACCTGAACTGGCCAACTCCATGTTGAATTCAGCATTGATTTCATTCTGTTGAACCACCTTGGCTTGTTCCTCCAGGACAACATTTATTGCATCCATTGCTGAAGCCAAATCATAGGGAGTCAAGTCAAAAGAAGAGGACTCCTCACACAACTTCTCCTAAAATATAAGGAATGGAAGAGTTATTCTGACCACTCTGTGTGCTCTTTGTTCAGGCAGTTTCAGACGTGATGAAGTCCAGATGACCAGGCTTGATTTCACTTTTGATCTCCAGCTCAGGCCAGAGGTTATTTTATAAACACCTGAAGACTTTGACTATCAGTGAGAATATTTTTTTCTGAAATGCAGAACAGATTTTGCCTCTTCCACATTATCAGCATTCTAGAAAGTACAGACAGTAATTGTCTGAGGTTCAAGCAGGAACTTTTTTTACTTAGAGAACTGATTTGTTCTTCAAACAAGCTATTTCTATACTTTCTATTTTAAAAGTAGTAATGGTTTAAACATTCAGAATTAGTAAGTTTGACAAAGTTTTCTATGACTTTGAAAATTAAGTGACATATTGCTTTGCCAGAAATTTTCATTCACAAAAGAATCACTTCCCCTGAGGAATTAAGATAAATCATAAGGCCTATCCTACACAAATATTTGACTGTAATAGCTATGAAGAAATAAGTTATAAAGAAAAAAAAAAAAGCTGAGCTAGTTGCATGATCAAACAACCTAATCAGAAAGAAATCAATTGTATTTCAGGGTAATCACTAAGTTTCCACATTTTAACCTGAAACAGACAGTACCATCAGAGAACTATTGCAAAATGAGAAGCTGTCCTGGCTAATTTCTGCATGCAGGCATCAATTAGTGCTTCTTGAACACTACAAAGAGAAAAACAAATCCAAACTCCAAACAACTATGACAGGATTTCCACACATTTTTCAACAGAAAAAGAGATGTTCTGGTGAAAGGAGCAAACCCTGGATGCAACTCTGCAAGAGTCTCAAGTGAAGCAGAGCAGACCCGGGTGGCTGTTTACTGAAAGGACACCAGGCACTCAGACAACAAACCACAGCTGTTCAGCAGAAATTCCCCTGAGAGGCTCTGGGTTCGTGTGGCACAGAAAGGGACATATTGCAAATATTCCTTTGCATTTCACCATTTAGGCAAAGGGCTGCAGTTTCAAGCCAGCTAAAAGGAAGATCTCATAAGGCAGCATTTTTTATTTTTTCTTGTTTTCCTCTATGAGTGAGGACTCGGAAATGTTACAAGAGTCCTGTTTGCCGTCTACAGCACTTGGGAGAGCTGATGCAGCTGAGCTTCAAGAATGGATCTTTCATGATTTCTCACACTGTGTTTTCTTGCAAGCCTCCAAGAAAATAAGCACCTCATAAATCTGGAGACAGACCCTTTAGGAAGAAACTATCACCTTGTAAAAAAGCAGCAGTGTTAAAGGACTGGTAGTTAAACCACAAAGATTTAAACAAGAAATGTTCATGATAAAGAATATTAACAACATACATCTGAGTACAGATTTTACAGGCTGACTGCAATAGGACAGGGTTGGTTTCATTCTTTGGATGAAGATTGAAAAATGGTAACAGACCAGACCAACTCACCACATTGTGAGCTTCATCGAGGATCACCACTGTCCCCTTCAGGTCCAAGTTGTGTGATTTCCTGCTCTAAAGACAAAAAATAGAACAAGGAAATTGACAAAATGGCCACTGAGAAATATGGATTTGATTGTCTGAGAAATTGGATGATGAGAAACTTTTGGGTTTTCATGTATTTTGAAGCTGGGTTGGTTTGTTTTTTTTTCCTTTGTGAAAACAGGAAGTAACAGCTGTGGCTGCCCAATACAGAAACCACAGAATCACTTTCTCTGGAAATGCAGGTGCTAAAATGTATCATGTAAATGTTTATAGAGGTTACAAATTGTAATAAAAAAACCCCAGGTTTTCCATATTAGGATGCACACGTTTAACTATTAATTTGAGTCACTTTGAGTCATTTTTGGCAACAGAGATCTGGGAGAAGTGGGGTGTAAAGCAGAGAATTTGCCTTGTATTTACAAATTTATGCTTCTATGGTCTTTGCAAGTGGATATTCTGGAAACACCCCTGCAGTACCACATCACTTCATTTCACAATGCTTCTCTGCTTATGGGGCTTAAGGGATTTTTTAAATTTATTTTTTAATTTATTAAACTTTTGGTCTTCCTGCAGCAGTGGAGTGTAATCTGGCTTTTACTATAATTCAATAATTACTCCAAGTTGCATGAAGATGTCAGCACACTTGTTTTCTCAACAGAGTTTTCAAAGGTTTAATTTTCTGTCCATGAAATACAGACAACTTATTACAACTGTTTGTACACAAAGCCAGTAATTATTTCCAGGGGATATGTCCAATCTCTACTGAAAGCTTCCTCATTTTTAAAACCATTCAGCAACTGCAGAAACAAAAATGCCTCAGAATGCATGCAAAAATACTGCACAGTGTGTGACTGAAGATCTGTGAAGGAGGTATCACCTAAAAAGGGTACTACATCCTGCAAAGCTAATTCTATAAATATAGAAAGATCTCATACAAAGAAAAAAAATGTTTTAACTCTGGGAAAGAATTTACAGAGAAAACCCCTAAATAGCATCCTCTGCGGTCCTGAACTTTACCTGGGCTTTGATCAGTTTTGAAGCAGACATAAGGCATCCACTTGCTAGGCATCATTCTTCACTGTTTATCCACTAAAAGCCAACACAAGACTAATAGAAGAACAATTGTATTTAAAAGCAATGATAAATGTTACCTTTGAGTCTAGTAAATAGTTGTAAGGCATAAAAATGATGTCTGCTTGCTGCTTCAGGCTTCGAGAGAGATAATAAGGACAAGCTCTGTTTTAAAGAAAAAAGCAGTGCAAACTATAATACTTGCAGAAATATTAAGAGAGCATTCATGCACTATGATACACAAAGGGATTAATAACAGTAAACAGAAAAACAGTTTTCATTATTTTCACAAGACAGGGGGACGAAGGTCAGAGGGGATCACTCACCTGTGCTTGTTTCCATTTTTAACCAAGTCTTCAATATCCATGATTGATTCAGTCAGTTCTTTCTCTGTACTCTTTTCTGTAAAAGATGACAATAAAACCACCAGCTTAGGTGAAGGCACCACACAAAGATTTTTTGTTACCCTGACCACCCCACTCATCCACTAATATTTAATTCTTGAAAGACAGTAACAGAGAAAAACACACAGAGACGTGGATTCTGCCAACTCTTCCAAAGCTCTCTACCTGCCTAGCAAATCTCTCCTTCTCCAAAAAACAGGGCTTTGCTTCCAGGGGAAGTTCAGGTGAGCCACACTCACCTTCCACATTGTTATAGAAATGACAAGCACGAGCCATCACTTTCATTCGGCACATGTAGATCTGTAAAACAAAGCCTGTTTTAGCCCAGAGCAGCACGGCTTGTCAGGCACTGAAAGCAGGTTAAGGGGTGAAATCAGTTCTCTCTAACACCAGCTAATGAATAAATGCTAATCACAGCTCTTCAGCTTTAAAGTCACGTGTCCTTCTGCTCACCTTGCAAGTTAGGCTCTTTTTTTGCAGCACAGAATACTCAGATGCTCAGAGAAAAATGTGCTATATTTTACCATTAATACTTTTCAAAACAGTGATCTTTGATATTGTAAAAATAACAGCTGAATCAATACTTGAAGCAATATTTTGAAATTATTACTGCTCCTGACAAACACTTAAATGGCAGATCAGACAGTACACTACAAATTATTAACTGTCATGTTGTACACAGTGACATCCTTCTCTGGATAGAAAATGTCACCAGAGACTCAGAATTGCATTTTGCACTCACAAAACTGGAAACTAAACATTCCCAAAAACACATTTACAATTACTGTGTTTCCCTGCAGCCTCTTGCAGTTAAACCATGTCAGAGTGAAGAATGACACACAAATGACACAAAAGCCTCCCTGTTCTCCCTGAACATCCTCTCCAGGCTCTGATCTCACCTGCATGTGGTTGCCCTCCTGTCGCTTCACCTCAGGATTGATGCAGAGCTGCTCCCTGGATCCCAGCACACAGATCTTTGGCCTGGATACACAGAACTCACATTAACAATACGGCAAGAAAGAACAGAGCTGTACATGCTTGGATTCAATACATCAAAAGTGAAAGATTCAGGAGAAACAGATGAGCCCAAAGCAAGGGTCAGAGCCAGAACAAGTGAATTAGCCTGTCTGTAACTGCTGTGTGTGTTACTGGACTTTGAGGCACTGCATTTCTGCTGGCAGCAGTGGGTGTTAATAAGCAGCAGCAGCTCACAGCAAGAAGTCACAAGCAGCAACTTTGACCATGCAGCACAAAATCTGAGCTCTGTCAGGACAGCTCAGCCCAGTCAGCTGGGGCCTGTCATCCATTACAAGCTTTTCCCAGCTAGTTGTGATGTTCAGAGTAAGGTTAGGACACAACTGATTCAGAACACTCACAATGGTTTGGGGGGTTTTTTGCTTATTACAAGGTTGTATCTTTACAAGAACTGCATAAACAAATCACTACTGCCTGTCCAAAGAGTTCAGCCACAAACACTGACATGTGAACAGCTGAAAACTGTGACAGGCATTGGTATAACAAAACCTCAAAGTTCTTCATGGATTTACATCAGCCTGAGGAATTCAACTTGGTAATGACTTCACACTGCCTTAAAAAATGCCCCCAGAAAAATATAAAGACGGAAAATTTAAAACGGTAGTTTTGTAAGTTAATGTGTCAAGTAAAAAATCAAAACCAGACTAAATTCAGAAAATTCTATGACTGAAGGAGAGAAGTGAAGCTGTGAAGTATTAAAATAAACCAAACCCATCAACAAAGAAAACCAAGTTTTAAACATGTACACTAAAGGAACTACATTTCTCTGGATACCATCTTTCATGCATTCATCCACAGAAGTTCAAACAATAACTACACCAGATGGGTTTCTCTACCTTTTTTTTGAATAAGGACACTACCCTACATCAGACTCACCTGTACACTGTGTTCTTTAGCTCATTAATGACCTGTGTAAGCTGGGAGTGAGTTCTGGAGGCATAAATTATTTTTGGAATGTCAGTGTAATAAGCTGCCAAACAGAAGAGGAAAAAAGCAGAAATACATTATGAGCATGGAAAGGAGATCCAGGGATATTCTTAGCCTCCCTCCCCAGCTGGTACTATGGTAACAGTTTGCCTTGCAGAGACAGCAGGAAATTCTGTCATCTAACTATTCACACACACAAAATGAGCTAAGTGAGTTTCTAAGAAACTGAAGAACTAAATGAGCTCCAAGAAAAACTCAAACTACGTAAAACACCTTGAAAAATCTACAAAATGGTGAAACTGTGCTTCAGCTGCTCAACAATACTTTTGTAACTGTTATAGTTGTGTATTTATTGCAAAAGATAGATAAAAGCAAGTGTTGATTAACATCCCTGAACGCAGGGATGGTGGTACTCACTTGGGACATCTCCATCTGTGGCAGCAGTGCCCCAGGAGGACACGAGTCTGTCAGGAAAGAGCTCCACCCCATTCATGCGCTGCGCAATTTTCCGGGCTGAGATGGTGTCCTTGAAGTGCTCCCTCCAGGCCAGAGTGGAACACAGCAAGCAGAGGGTCTTTCCTGTGCCTGTAGGGCTCTCCAAAATGCCATTCACCTTCTTTATTGGAGAGAAATAAAAGAGTGGTTTGAGGGTTCAGTAGCACAGGTCCTGGTGCAGTACTGCATGTCCTCTGCGAAGGAGAAACACCAGCTGGCAGCCCCACCAAAGAACACCCACACATGAGGTCTTATCAACCTGTAGGACCCTCTAATTAGCTTAATGAGGCTCAATCAAAAACCCAGAGCCAGCCACCACATTTATTTAGCACAGGAATTCAATTTTTTCAGCACAAAATACATGAAGATAGAACAAGTTATTGAAAAAACAGCCCAGAAAGTGACTCCCAGATAACAGAGTGCTGGTTTCCTTTAGGATTAAGATTATATCCCATGTCAGTCTGGGCAGAGAACTTTGCCAGCACTTGGAACACCTCGTCCTACGGGATGTTACAATTTTAAAGTGTGTGGCAATATTAGAAATTAGAGAAAAGCAGAAACTAAGCTCAAGTGTATGAGAGGAATTAATATAGATAATGAGCTCACAACACTTTGAGTTCAATGAGAGGAGGCACCAAGCAGGTACTGTGTTACAGAGGAATGCAGAGCCAGGTACAAAGCCAAGGTTTCCACAATAAGCTTGTTTGGTCCCTCAGGAGAACAGGGACCATGAAGATGTACCCAGAAAAAAAGACAACTACTGTGAAAAAATATTTTATTATTTTGACATTCTTTCAGCAAAATTGTCATCTCACAAAGCAAATGGAAAATTATACAAATAGTCCAAATATTAACAAGACAAGACCAAATCCTTCCTATGAGGAAAGGCTGAGAGAACTGGGATTGTTCAGCCTGGAGAACAGAAGGCTTCAGGGTGACCTAACTGGGGCCTTCCAGTGCCTGAAGGGAGCCTACAAGAAACATGGAGAGGGAATTTTTACAAGGGTCTGTAGTAACAGGACAAGAAAGAATGGATTCCTACTGGCAGAGAGTAGGTTTATATTGGAAATTGGGAAGAAATTCTTCCCTGTGAGGGTGGGGAGGCCCTGGCACAGGCTGCTCAGAGAAGCTGTGGCTGTCCCATCCCTGGAAGTGTTCAAGGACAGGTTGGATGGGGCTTGGAGCAACTTGGTCTAGTGGAAGGTGTCCCTGCCCATGGCAGGGGGTTGGAACAAGGTGAGCATTAAGGTCCATTCCAACTCTAAGCATTCATGATTCTATAATCAGGCCCAGACAGCCAAGGACAGACTGCATCAATACAAGCACTACTTTCTCAGCCTTTCTTCCTTTTCCCAATTTAGGCAGGAACACCCCATTCATATTTCTTCTGACTATCACCTGCCAGCCAGGATTTCAATAACCACAGAGTAAAATAAAAATACAAGTAAAAGGTCAGAGAAGATTTGGAAAGGCAGCACACAAAGAACATAAAGAAAACTTGTGACAACCTCTTCTTAAGAGAAATCATTCTGTATAGCTAGAAATGACACACAGTTGGAAAATGAGCTGAATGGCCCTCGAGGAGGCAGCACTCACGCACCTTCTGCAGGCATTCCAGTACCTTGGCCATGTAGGCTTCCTGGCAGGGGTAGGGCTGGAAGGGGAAATCCACCGTGATCCCGTTCAGAGTGATCCTGGGCATGGTTCCCGAGGCGCCTGCAAGGAAGTGCAGACCATGAGGACCCCACTGTCCTGGTGCTATCATGCCATGACAGAATCAGGAAATGATCAGGGCCGGAAGAGACTTTAGAGTTCACCTCATTCCAACCCCTGCCACAGGCAGAGACACCTTCCACTATCCCAGATTGCTCCAAGGCCCATCCAATCTGTCCTCGGACACTTCAGGGACGGGGCAGCCACGGCTTCTCTGGGCACCCTGTGCCAGTGCTGTCACCATCCTCATTGGGAAGAATTCCTTCCCAATACCCCACCTAACCCGCCCTCTGTCAGGCTGCAGCCATTCCCCCTTGGCCTGTCACTCCAGGCCCTTGTAAATAGATTCCTTCCATGTTTCTTGTCGACTTCTTCAAGAACTGGAAGGAGCAATTCGGTCACAGCGCTTCGGGGCGGGCCGGTACCAGTGGGTCCGCAGGAGGCTCACGGGCACTCGGGGCCCAGCCCCCGGTCCCGGATTCCCGGGCCGCACCGCCCGCCCCGGCCCGTGCTC
>VZTJ01001560.1:112904-137045 GCA_013397795.1 Orthonyx spaldingii | reverse complement strand
GGGTGCCCGCAGTCCCAAATCCCTGTGCTCCAGGATTCCCAGGTCACCACACTGCTGTGTCCCAGTGCTGTCGCGTTCCCAGGTCCCCGCATTCCCGTGTCCCCGCGCTCCCGGAGCTCCTGCATCCCTGTGTCCCCATGTCCCCGCGCTCCCGGAGCTCCCGTAGTCCCGTGTCCCCTCATTCCCGTGCCCGCCCATTCCCGTGTCCCCGTGCCCCTCATTCCCGTGTCCCCTCATTCCCGTGTCCCCGCACCTCCCGCGCCGCCGTTCGGAATCCCCGCGCCGCTGTCACGTGGCACCCACTTCCCGTCCCACGCGTCACTTCCGGCGCGGGCTCTCGCGAGAACCGCGGCGTTGCCCTGGTAACGGCCGGGGAGGCGGCGGCCATGGCGGGCCCGGGCCGGGGTGTCGGGGAACCAGCGGGGCTGGGGGCTGGTGCCGTCTCAGGAGGGGCCCCGGGCAGGAGCGGCGCAAGCCCGGTGGGATTTCATCCCTGCCGCGTCTGAGGGAAGCGAGTTCCGCTCCCCATCCAGGCCCTGGGTGGTTCAGCCGGAGGGTTCCGCAGCCGCCTCCCCCGCGGCGCAGGCCGAGGCTTGGCCCCGAAGAGGCAGAATATCGGCTGCTCGCTCCCTAAAAGCTGCATTTCCAAAGCCTCCCAGCCCTGTCGGAGTCCCCCGTGGCAGGGCCAGACGGGACTGGCGTTTGTCCCCTTTTGAAGGGCTCGGGAGCGTGTGATAAGCGATGCCCTTGGCCAGAGCTTGTGTCCAGCCCCTGCCGTGCTTTGTGCTGGGTCTGCCACCCTTGGGCGGTGCCGCACGCCGGAGAGGGCAGATCACGGCAGGATTCTTTGTGAAACCCCCGGCGTCTGAGGTGGGAGGGTTCTGTGGCTTTTATGTTGAGCCCCGTAGCTTCTGCGTTAGGAGCAGTAATGAATTCTGACGGGTCTCTTTTGTTAGGGGTGAATGCGCCGCTCCTTTGTTCACGGCTTTTCTCTAGCACGGTGCTCCCACCCTTCAGTCCCCTGTCAGTGTATCCAGGCACATCCAGGAGCGGCTTTGTCGGCATTCGAGGTGCTCAGGCCGAGTGATTGTGGTGAACTGCTCTGGATTGATGGATTACCCGCTTTTGTAAGAATCTGGTTTTAATAAATGCATAGGCATGGTTTACCTGGATCCACAAATTTTGTAAAACTGTCTTTTATGCAGCTATATGCGAGAGGAGGCAGGAAGAAAATATTTTGTGCTCATCTCTGTGGTTTAGTGCTGTATCTCATGCTGTCACTGCATAGATGTAGAACAGGATGTGGCTTCTTTTATTGTAACTTTGAAATGCTTTACTCCTGGCCAGCTGCAAAGCTTGTTCATGTGTAGAACAGTTCTGATGTTAAAAGGAGCAGACCTTAAAACTATGTAAGTTAAACATTGTGTGATCTGTTCTGCTCCCAGACTTGTAGTACCTTCTGTGTCGTGGTGTTGGGTCAGGGGAGCTCATGGGTGTTGCTGTTTTGGTTCCCGCTTTTAAATTCCTTGAGCTGAACTTCCCTGGGTCATACACTGTGTTTAATTGTGGGGAATGGCCTGCAGAACACTGAGTTATCCCTGTGGATCTCCATGTGCTCCACACAGAATTTCACAGCTGGTTTTGCTGGTGTTTCTGACTGGGAGCTCTTTAATGTGGTACCGGTCACGCACAATTAAGCTGCAGAAGAAATCAGTTTGTAAAGATTGTGAAATGAGAGTGTGGGATAACTTCAGGGGAGAATAAAGGTTTAAAACTCCTCATAAACACATGGAATACCGAGTTGTCGTTATTTACTGTAAATACATCTTTCCTGCGTGGAAGAACAACATCAACAGTGCATCAAATGAGATTATTTTTCCTTATTTCAATGCTGCTGATAGCAGCAGTGTCACCTGCTGAGAGAGGGGAGCAGCCCATGGCAGAAGAGGGCTGTGAGTCAGCAGGAGCCGTGCCCAGCAGCAAACATGAGTCAGCACCGGCCTCTCCGCAGCTCCTGGAGCTGCTCCTCTGCACCAGTGACCTCGCCTGACCAGGCCTGCAGGCTGCCTCCAGCACTGCTGTCCTCCTGAAAACAGAGCAGAGGAAGAGGGTTGTGAGTTTAAAGAGAAAAGTGTATTCCGTGTTGTGGAGGTTTGGTGAAGCTGCAGCATCTGTTGGGATAAAGATGTGATAAATAAAGGTGTTGGTCTCACGCTGGGTTGTCATCTTGGTACTTGTCTCCCTAGGATAAACCCTGAGTTCTTGCAAAGCAGGAGTTTGGAGAGGGAGAAGAGATTTAAAAGCTGTGTGTGAGCAGCACAGAGAGCTGTGTGACAGCCCAGCCCCTCAGCAGCCTGTCCCTGCCAGCCCAGGGAGGAACAGCCTCTTTCCACCACTTGCTCTTTCATGGGTGGTGAAGATCTTGGATGAACTATTTTTCCTGTTCAAGAAAAAAACCCCAATGTACAAAATAAAAACCTTGGAAAAGATGGTCCTCAACCTCTTTGGGGACGTGGCTGGACCACACCAGAGACCCCAGCAAGGGCACACTGGTGCTGTGCAGAAGTGCAAAGTGAATAATGGCCATGTTTGTTCAGAGGCTGCCCGGGCAGGATCTCTCTTCCCAGATGAGATCCAGAAGCTGCCAGAGGAGCAGGAATCTGCAAGAATGGAACAAAAGAGCCACAAGGGCCATCTATGAAACTCCTGTGGTTGGCATGAAGGTTATTTTCCCCCTTTGAGACACAGGAGGGTTAAGTTGCCATTCATTTGCTGAGTCTAAAACTTTCATTTGCCTCACAAATTATTTGATTTCTTTGAATCCTGATAGTCCAGAGCCTTTCAGTCCATTTTCTGTTGGTCCACCTTGACCCTTCAAATAATTTACTCCCCATTTCTCACACAGTGTATTCCAATGGGACACATCCTGTGGCACCTTGAAGCATTCCATACCCTTTCCTCAATAAAAGGAATAAAATGTGTGTTGGATTGATGCCAAAAGATCCAGAATTTTGCAAGAGGTAGCCAGACCCTCTTGGGACTGCTGGGAATATCAAAGCCAGAGCTCTTCCTGAACGGAAGGGGGAAATCATTCCAGCAGTCAGGTGCCTGGGATGGCTGCCTTGCTCTGATCATGGCAAAGGTGTTTTTGAAACACACAGGATAACCTGTCAAGTCCTGGAGATTAAAGCCAAGGAGAAAGTAGAGAGAGTTGGAACTACAAAACAAAGCTTGGACAGAACAGGGAGAAGTTAAAGGTCACAAAACACACTTTGAAAACAGGTGGATAGTGTTAATTTTATTTCAAATTAGATATTTTCTCTATTTTTCTTTTATTCCACTACAGTGTTAGAATAGGACACTGGGAAACAGGAAAAAATTAGGGAAAAAAAGAAAAATCTCTATCTTTCTAACTGAATTTAGTAGGCATTGCCTGTGGCTTCTGCCCCTGAGCAAGCCAGAGCACTGGCAGGTTTTCCAACAACCTGGAGCTCCCTGCAGCAGCTGGAATTGTTTGGGAGTGTCTGCATTGCAGCGTGCCAGGAGATGTGTGGGTTTGGGAGGATTCCTTGCTCCCAAGGGTGTTTGTGATGCTCTAAAAGCACAGAAGCCTTGGCCTCTGGCAAGAGCCACAAATGAAAATGACAGAAATTACAGAAAACAGAAAATTTTAAGAAAAGAGGTCCTGATGCTTGGGGTGGGGGGAGAAACCCAGAGAATTCTCACTGAAACCAAAAGGCTCCATTCTGCTCTTTCTCCTCTACTTTTACAGCAGTTTCCTCCCCAAACTGCAGGTCCTTTAGTGCCTTGGTTCTGGTGCAAAAAAACCTCAAAAAACTAACCCCATGCCTAAAAACCTGTCTGGGATCCCTCCTCCCTTCACTGTTTGCCTAAAGCTGCTGCAGGGTTTGGGGTTTGGGTTTTACCCCTCAGCCCAGTCAAGCCAGACCCCTGACCTGGCGCTGCAGGTGAGGTTGCCTTGGAATGTGGATGGGTTAAAAAAAAAAAAAAATCAATTATTTTGCTTAACTCTGCTTTCAGCAAGGGAAAAAGCAGTTTAGCCCATCTCGAGCAGACAAGAAAGGGAGGAAGAGGAGGAAAAAATCCTCTCTTGCCAGCGCCCGGCTGGGTGTGTCTCGCCCCCCCCCCGCCGTGGGGCTGCGTTCCTGGCAGGCAGGCTTGCCTGGGAGGGATCTGCCGTCAAAGCCACCCAGGAAAGGAGGCCTGATACGCTCATTAATATTCTGAACTAGTGACCCTTCTCTTTCTTTCCACCCCTCGCCGTTCTCTGGGCGCTCCAGCCTCTCCCCGCCGCGGATGGCTGCAGCCCCCTCCAGCTGAGTCAGTCCTCCCTCCCCGCAGCATTGCAGCACCTCCGCAGCTCCTGCGCTCCCTCCCGCTCCTGCAGCACCGCTCCGCGCCCGCCGCACCATGGCCAGCACCGTCTCAGGTAGGACAGGCGGCTTCTCGGGGCTTTCACATGAATCCGCTTCCAAAACCAGCAGGTTTAATGTATTTTATTTTTATCGTTATTCTGAAGGTTTGGGTTGGGTTGGATTTTTTTTTTTTTTCCTCCCCGTGGGTTTCGGGGGAGTTCTGTGCTGAGGAGGCAGCTGGTATGGCAGCATTGTTCCTCTTCCTCCCCCATACACACACCCCTCTGATGCAAGATAGCAGGTGGGCTTTTTATTTTAATATGAATACACATGTGATAAACTTGCCAGTTTAAAGTATTGCTGCCATTTCATTGTGCCATTAGAAGATGCTGCTACGTGCCAATTAAATATTATTTTTGTAACATCGTAGAGCTTTTTTTTTTTTCCCTAAGAAAAAAAAATGCATGCTGTGTAGCTAGATGTAAGGAAATCAGAAATTACATTTTGTTTTGTGAAGATCACGTATTGCCTAATGGGTTATGGTGAGGAAGACATGGACAAGAGTCAGTAATGCCCTAGAAAATCCCCCAAAGACAACCAGAAGAACCTGGATGGGGGTTTGTGTATTCTCAGGGCTTCCCAGCCCCAGATTTCTTGCACAGCTCACATTTCTTGGTTAGAAGATGCTACAGGGGAGCGGTCCTCTGATGGCGTTGGGTGAAATGAGATGCTGCAAGGGAAGCCCTTCCTCCCTCCTGCAGCAGTGCCGGCAATCACAGCGCGGCTGTCCAGGAGCCTGGCCGGGTTTGGCTTCAGGATGGCAGCCCGAAGATGCTGTGCTGCTTCGGTCCAGCTTCCTGAAGACCTGTCTTGCCCGCTTCGACTGGGAAGGAGGGTTCGAGTGGCTGAAACTGGGAGTGTGGGTGAAGGAGAAAAGCTTGAAATGGTACAGTGAACAGTGGGTGGGCTTAGAGGGTCTTTTTCGTTTAGAGAAACAAGTTTTTTCTTGGAATGGCTCTGAATTCTGCAGTCCACAAAGAGGGGCTTGGGAGGGGAAAACGAGATCCTGGAGGGCTGAGCAGGAGCGAGAGACAAAAAGGAAGAGCAGGCAGTGCTTTGTGCCCCCCGGGCAGGCAACCAGCCCGCAGGAGACCAGGCAACACTTGCTTCTTTCACTGCCCTTTGCCGAGGTTTCCTGCGGTGCGTTTTCTATTCCTTGCTCCTTTTGAAAGACCAGTAGATGCAGGGGGAAGAAGGGCAGAGAGATGGAGGGTGTGTGTGGTGGGGGGGAGTGTCAGGACGCAGCTGATCCTGAGTGGGCTTTGCATGCAATTAAAGACATAAAGCAGCATTGTAAAAATGTGTTAATGGTAGAAACCCTGCAGCTATTGTAGATATTCCTGTGAGTATCCGTGTCTCAATGAACCTCTGCAGCAGTGCACTCCTGGGAGGTGCCACCCATCTCCTGCCTTCCCTACCGAGCAGGGCTGGACCTCGTTCGCAGAGTGGGGGTGGGAGGGAGAGCTCGGACTTACCAGCCCTCCAAACCAAGGTTGCATCGAACTTGAGATGGACGAGGTGGTGGCCGAAACACACGTAGGCAGAACATGCCATTTCCACTTGGTGCATTCTCACCCTCCCAACCCACCGCATGCCCATAGCCTATTTCCTCCTCCCAAAGATGCAGTTTTACTGTCAAAGAGACTTAAGATCATGAAGAAGCGTGAAATGGGGCTTCCTTCTGGCTCAGATCAAGCAGAGAAGGAATTTCAAGGAGCAGGAAGTCACGGGAAGCAGTGCTGTGGCAGGGGGGAAGAGAATAGGGCGCTGTGTGCCAAGGGAGGGTCGGGGCTGAGCCTCGCCCAGCTGCCTTTGCAGGAGCAGCTCCCATCGCCTACAGCACTACAGCAGCAATGGAGAGCAGCCTGGAAAGGGCAGGAGGAAAAGAATAAGGAACCCTTCAATTAAGGAATGAGTCTTGTTTGCTTTCTTCATTATTTCCTTCTTTATTCTCAGCAGAAGCCGATCCGTGCCGAGGGGAGGGCAGCTGCAGCCGTCTGCGGCTGATGCCCGGGGGCTTGTCCCCCTTGGGAAGGTTTCCTCGGCTTGTTTAAACAAACAACCAAATCCTTGGGATGAAAAGAAACAGGGCTGGCTCCCCCGAGCCTGGCTGCCCTCTCTCATTTCTCCCTGGCACCTCAGGCGTTTTCTCCTGGCCCCGGGGGTTGTTTTCGGTGCCGGAGCCGCGGGATGGGCGGCACATGCTCAGTGCCGGCTCAGCTGCGGTGCCGGCCCTGCTGCCGGGCAGCCCTTGCAGGGACAGAGCCCTCGCACCTCCTCCCCGCAGCATCTGCACAAGGCTTTGTGCTTTTGTGCACCGCGGGCCAGGGGTCTGGCTGGGCTCTGCAGGGATGAGGAACTCCCCCGCCATTTGTGGCGTCTGGGTTGAATAAAGAGACCTGAGATTATGAAATGATGCAGAAGGTGACATCCCCGCCGGCTTTCTCCGACGCTGGAGTGTCTGAGAAGGTGGAGCCAAGAGGAAACACCAGGTTGTCATTCCTGGCCTCATGACTGGGCATGGGAAATGGGCCTTGGCACATCCCAAGGTTTTCCCATCCTGCACTGAAATGTGAGGGTTGAGGGACTTCATGCAGCTCTGGGTTATCTCCTGATTCCTTTTCTGGGTGGTATTGAGGGACACCATAGGGTGTTGCCCTGTCCTGACATTCCTACTGCCCATGCTGGAGAGTCAGACTCCTTTCTATCAAGCTCTCCATCTCTCTGTGTTCTCAAGAAATCACTATTGTCTTTTTCTTTGGCTGTTGAAGAAGTCTATGTGGCCTCAAAAAATTATATTTCTTTTATCGGGAATTCAGTTTTATGTGTCGAACGAGCCTATTGTATTATTGTAGGCATTTATATAATTTTTTTTTTTCACCAGTGTATCCAAGCAGGGGATCTAAATAATTGGAAAATACTTGTCCTTTCTAAAATATAAATAATATCTTGTTTAATGGCACCGTGTAGACTCTGGGAAGATGCTTCAGATATCTCAAAAGAACCCTGTCTGGGAATCTGTCATTGTTGGTTCAGATCTGGTGAAGGCACTGTTTTATCAGCTGAACACATTCCCCTTCTGCTACGTAAAAGCTGAGATTTAGGGGGTCTGATGGGGCAACCAGAAGGCTGCAGATGAGCCCATTGTGACAGCAACGTGGGCAGCAGGGGGGTGAATGGGGCTGATGATTCTTCGTGACAATCCTTGGAGGCACCTGAAGTTCACTCAAACTTCTAAACCCCTAAACTAACTGGAAACAACATGCCTGGATAATCCCTCCCAGTTGTCCTACTGGCGTGGGCTTTACTCTTCTAGGTGTGAATTATGTTTTTAAAATGAAAGTCTCCCCTCCAGAGGGGAGTGAAACCAATGGGCTGTGATTTAAAAATACAAAAGAGCCAGAGAGCAAAGACCATGTGCATGTGCTGTGGCACTTTGGCACCTCCCAAATGGTGAAGAGCTGCTCAGCATATTTCCAAACAATCATTTTATTCTTTCAAGGTACCTCTACATGATTATTGCCCTACTAGAGAATCTTATCCCCTCTGAATTTGTTTATATAAATAATACCATTGTATAATGGGCAAATACAATAATCCTCAGTTAATGAAAAGGAAACCAAGATCCAAAGAGCCCAAATGACTGTCTATGGTCACACAGCACCTCTGTACCTGACACATCATGGCCCTGGGCTCTGTCTTGGACTGTCTCATGAACTGCTACCTCGTCAGCTCCCCAGTTCTTTTGTAGCTCTTTGTCTCCTCCAAACTTGTGTTTGTTCCAAATCCAAAACACTCTGGGTCAGCTGCTTCCATTTGGTTCCTTCCTCTGCTTTATCAGTCAACCCAGGCCACACTCCTCTCCTTCCCAGAAGTAACCCCCATCCAGGGCTCTGCTTCACAGCTTGGGCCCTTCTCTCTTGCTGAGCCCATACAAAAGGAGATTTCCCTGGTTATTTTCCTGGAGCAGCCCACATGTTCCAGTGCTACAGCTCGAGTGATTTGCTGATGTACTGGCTGTGCACAGCACGGGTTGTTGTGACATTCATGAGCTGCCAATAAAACCCGGGGGGGAAGGAGCCGGGTGATTGGAAACCATTCCTGGGCAATAGTTTGGCAGATGTCTGACAGAAGGCAGAGTAAACCTCACATCTGCCTGTTCTCATGGATGACTCCACGTGAGCCCATGGCATCTTCTGGGCCTGGAGTCTCGTGGTGTCCCTATACCATCAGTGGCGGGTACAACGGCTGAGCTGACAAAACAAAAAACCCCAAAAAACCCAATCAACCAACCAAACAAACCAAAAAAACAAACAAAAAACCCGCTAGTGTGTTCTGGTTCTGTGAGATCTGCTGCTGACTTGTTTGTGGAAGTGTATTAGACTGAAGGTCCGGCCAATATTTTTATGATAGGATTCATAGCAGGGGAGAATATCCAGAGCCTGCTGTGCTCTCAAGGTTTATTGAGGACTGTGGCTGCTTTTGTCGTGTGTGTGGCATTGCAGTCTGTGCTGGAGGTCTCAGTTCTCTTTCTCTCTGTTCTCTACCTTCTGTTTAAATTTTGGCTACGGTTATAACTGGCCTGTTCTCATTTTTTTTTCATGAGATAATACTCATTATGGAAGCAATTCTTACTTCTCCAAAGTTATCTTCACAAACCAAATTCCTTTCTTGTAATAACCTTCCTCTGACCTTGCTATCAGACAGAGCACATCCAGCCTCACCCATTTAAATTTCACATAAATTAGCCTTGCTGTGCCTCTGGCTCACTGTGACTGATGCTGTGTCTGTGTTGTGCCGAGATGGCCTTGCTCTGTTTTTCTGGGTGCCATTACATACCACCCCAAAACCTGGCTGCAGTTCAGCTTTGTGTATTTAGGAAGCAGAGAACAAAACTTTTTGATGAATAATTGGTGTTAAGCCCCACCATCCAGGCATATCATGAGGAGGAAAATGGATCCCATTGCTCCTGCACCACACCATTCCCAGCTGTTCCTCCGTCTCTGGCACCACAAGCACTCGGGGAGCAGCTGGATGATGTCTCCAGGGGTTGGCTCGGAGATAAACACTTTACAGGGATCGATGGTGTGCACAGCACTCATGCGAAGCAGTGGGGATATGGAAATGCAGGATGTTCCCTGCAGCACTAGAGGGAGCACAGGAAAGGAGTCGCTAGAGAGAGCTGGGAGCACCCCGAGCCTCCTGTGCCTTGGTGAAGGCTCAGGGCATCCCCCTTCTTCTCTTTGCAACAGGGAAAAAGTGATTTTTTTCCCCCAGGCAATAAATTATGTTGTAATATAATGATAACACGCAGAGAAAACTTAGATGAAAATTTTTAATAAAGATTGATTGGCTCATGGGGTATGGGGTGGAATACAACCAAACCAGAAACAGCCTGTGCTGATTGCAGGGCATAAATATTCAGAAAGGTTGAGGAACTCACTCCACCTTTATGGATTGCAGCTTAATCACTACTCAGGGTCCTCTAAAGCCAATGAAACTCAAATTTACTCCACTTAACAAAATGGGACTCCGATATATTTTTTGTATCTTTTACAGTTTATTCACTTCTTAGTTTACACAGCTCAATTATTTGCAATGTTTCACCCCAGTTCTAACAGGACAGCAGTGAAATGTTATTGACACAGTAATGAGGGCCATACCAGAGTGAATGAATTTGCTGCCGATGCTTCTATTGCAGTGTTTGCCTAAAAAGGGAAGTAAAATGTCAGAAATTCACACCTGAGTGAGCAGCCTGTCCTAATCCTCTGCCTGCCAATGAGGCAGAGCTCTTGCTGCACCTCTGAGACTGAAGCAATGCTTTGGTATCCAGTCCCTGAGGACCCGAGTCAGATTAATTTATACAGAAATGAAATATTTGCTCAGTGCAAGCTGAATTTATTTTTACTAAGTTAACAGAAGCAAAAATGCTAATAGATACTCTAGTAAAAAGTTCAGCATTCCCTAATTATTCTTAAAATATGTACATTTGTGCACTGGATCCAGCCTTTCTGGGCAGGAACTCCTTGGCCATGTCACATTTTGACCAGCCACGTCTTTTCCCTGTTCGAGGGTTTTGTCCACTGGCATAAATATGTCCTCAAAACCTTAAATCTATTGCAAATGGGAGTGCAGATACCTCTGAAACAAATTTTAGTGCTGAAGTTGACAGTCTTTTACCCCTGAGTTTTAAGCAGCTGTGATTGAGAAAAGCCTTGCTTCAGGAGATCTCGGGTTTGATCTTGGCTGACACAGGTTCCTAAACAGGGACTCAGAGGTTATGGGCCTTTCTTTAATTACTGAACCAGAGGAGCTCCCTCTCCTCACAGAATGCCTTTTCTTGTCTTAGCCTGGTAAAACAATCACTTGTAATGGAATGTGTCATGAGCACAAGGCCATCCTGTGGTGTGTCTGTGTCCCACGGGTGTAGCTGCTGGCTCTGGAGCACAGGTGTGGGGATTTCAGGGATCCATTTAATTCTCAGGGCGTGGATCAGGTTAGGACACCAATGACATTGAGGGGCTGGAGGGTGTTCAGAGAAGGGAACAGAGCTGGGGAAGGGTCTGGAGCACCAAGAGCATCTGAAGAAGCTGGGGGGCGGGGCTCAGCTTGGAGAAAAGGAGGCTCAGGGGGAACCTTCTCACTCTCACGACTGCCTGACAGGAGGGTGGAGCCAGGTGGGGCTCGGCCTCTTCTCCCAATTAGCAAGTGACAGGACAAGGGGACGTGGCTCAGGCCGTGCCAGGGGAGGTTTCCATTGGACATTAGAGAAAATGTTTTCACCCAAACGGTTGTCAAGCCCTGGCACAGGCTGCCCGGGTGGAGTCAGCATCCCTGGAGGGATTTAAAGCCGTGTATCTGGCCACCTGGGGACATGGTTTAGTGGTGGGCTGGACTGTGCTGGGGGAACACTTGGTCCCGATGGTCTTGGAGGGCTTTTCCAATCCGAACAAATCTGTGCCGATTCCGTGCTCCTACGATTCTATTATTTCTCCAGGCATCACTCCTTCCCCCCTTCACGCCCGGGCCCCGCGGCGGTGCTGAAGGGACAGCTCCGGGCGGGGTCCGGGGAGGCGCCGGTCCTGACGGGACAGCTCCGGGCTGGGAGAGCAGCCCCGGCAGCTCCCGGGGCCGGGGGGCTCGGTCCGCTCCCCCTCCCCGCTGCTTCCCCTGGCAGGGAAGAGTTCCTGGCACCGGGGGCTGCTCGGAGCCCTTCGGGAGCGTCCCCCGCCGGTCCCCGGGGCCGCGGCAGCCCCAGCCCCGCTCCCCGGCCCCGTGTGCCGCTAATTGCTTGTGACGGCTGACGCCGGGCTGCAGCTGCGGGCTGCGGGGCGGGGGAAGGACGCAGGGCGCTTCCAGCGCTCGCCACAGCCCTGCCGCAGCCCAGGGCCTTTTGTCCTCCCGCTCCTCTTCATTTTAATTGACAGAGAGGGACGGTCAGCCTGCTGTGCGGAAGGGAAAGCAGGACAGGGGAGATCCCGATGGAATGGAGGGAGCTGTGAAATCACCACCGCAAACCTCCTGCGAGGCAGGGAATGCAGCACGGAAGGATCTGCACACAGCGCCAGTGCTGAAGCTCAAGTCATGAAATACAAAGCGCTGTGCTCTGTAATAAGGGCTAGCAGAAAATCAAATTGAGTTAAATGAGGGGTCAGGGGTGTGGCACATCTGCCTCCTGCCTTGGTTTCACCCAGGATCAGCCATAAGCGTGGAGCAACAACCTTGTTGACTGGATTGTTTGTATTAAATGATGATGTCTAAATGATAATAAATGGTAATGTCTCTCGTCTATTCCCAGGGACCCTCCTCAGGGCTCTTGGCAGCACATTAGGAGATGCATTAGCTTACTGCTCCATGCCACGGCTTTGGGCCTCTCACAGGCTCTCCAGAGGTTTTTTTCATTAAGAGCAAAATCAAAGATGTCCATCTGCCACTCCTGGTGTAAACTGTTCTATATTTGGGTAACATTTAACAGCAGGACTGGGCAGGAGGTTCAAATCAGAATGGGGAACAAGCGAAGAAAGTGTTCAGTCAAGACCTGAGCTTCAGGAATGGTGGTTTACCAAAAGAAGGGTGTTAATTACAGTGAAGCTCTGTACCTAGGAGGAAAAACAAGTGCAAGAACGAAGCAGGCATAGGTTTTCCCGCTCAATTTGCTGTGGGAAGGCAGAGGAGAATACCTGAAAGATGTCCCTAAGGGCATGTGGTACACAGGATGTTACTTTTTTCAGAATTGTTCTGTGTCTAATGCCTCTTCAGATCACAGAGTTCTGGGAATTTCCCTGTCTTGGCCCAGGGGAGGGTCTTGCTCTGAAGGTGGCATTGGCAGCTGAGCTGCAGAGTCACCTCTGGCTGGAGCATGAAATGAGCTCAGTACAGAGGGGACAAAACAAGGCCAGATGCACCAGGATATGTGGGAAATCCAGAGGCAGAGCCAAGGCAGGACAGCAGAACTCCTGTGCCTGTGGCAGAGGCAGGAGGAAGGACAGCACAAGGATGGTCAGGGCAGTTTGGCAGGACATGCAGCTGCGAAGACACTGTCCCCACGAGCCTGGGTGTCCCCCAAGAAGTCAGCCCAGGACAGAGCCTCACAGCCCCTGTCAGACAGCAGCACCCATTGCTGAGCTCCAGCAGCTGACCTGCCACACAGGACTGATGCTGTGAGGGTTTCACTGATGTGATAAAGAATGTGACAGCCTGACAGAGCACCTCACTGACTTCATCTCCTTCTATTCTGAGGTTCTCTGTCAAGGGTGTGCAAAGAGTTCACTGTCTGAAATGTGCTGAACTCCAAAAACACAGGTGAAGGTTGCCCCAGAAGCAGATTGCTGCAGTCTGTGTTAGGGCAGCACTGTGATCGCTGTGGTGCATCCTCCAGTTGCAGAACAACGAGCAAACTGGAGGGCTCGCAGCAGCAGAGCTCGAGAGGGTTGTGTGTTTCCTGTCCTCTGCAGAAGGAGGTTTACTGTGGTCACAGACCTGTACCGACCTCCTGTCTGTGTGGGCCGAGGCGGTGGCAGAACCCACTCACATCGTCCCTGACCTGCTGCTGCAGGGCAGGAGGGACCTTGTGAAGTTGAGGTCCAGCTTTTCCCCGGTAGCAGAGCCCCTGAACAGTTTCATCACTCAAATGCCCCTTTGTTCTCCACATTGCTGACCTCCTCTTGCCTCTTCACCCTCATCTCAGAAATGCTGAACTGTGAAATATTCCCAAATCGCCAGGGCTTGAGCAAGGTTGCCCGGTGTCAGTGGGCATCATTAATCTCAGAGACTGGAAATTCCGCTTCCAGTGGAGAAAGGCTGGGGGGAACTGCCCCAACATGTGTAACTAAACAGGCTACAGTGTCCCAGCTCCTTTGGAGGGAAAATCCTGTGCAGAAACTTCCACCTCTAGATGTGTTCAATCCCTGCTGTGTGTGTTCCCATGACATTTGCCACGCTGGCAGCTAATTTAGGCTGCTCCAGATCAGACACTCCTTGGGGACCTTTTGGCAAGCTATGGCAGCAGGGAAAAGTCTCCATAGAGCCTGGCAGCTGCAAATGGGATACTTGCTTAATTTCTCCATGAAAAAGAGATGCTGTTGCCATTAGAATCTCTCTCATTGCTGTCTCATCTTTTTCAGCCTACAAGGAGAAAATGAAGGAGCTGTCTCTGCTCTCCCTCATCTGCTCCTGTTTCCACACCCAGCCCCACCCCAACACCATCTACCAGTATGGAGGTAGGTAACCTGCTCCCACAGGAGCTCCAGCAGGGTTTGGGTGATGCTCCCACAGGCAATGTTGGACCCCACCAGAGTCAGAGTCTCTCTGCTCCATGCTGGGGTGACATACAAGGTATTAACAGCAATGTGACCTTTCTGTAATTATGCCATGACTTTAAATTAATTGCATTTGCATGGGGAGGATGAAGGTGAACACTAATCAAGAAATTCTGGAGATAAAACAAAATCACTCAGGTCAGGACATGGGAAAATCCTAATTCCTGTATGAGGAGCTTGATGATCTCAGGTGAACACTCTCCTGAGTGGCACAGGTTCACAGAGTCACTGGGTTTTTTTCCCCATGAAGATATGGAAGTGAAGCAGCTGGATAAGAGGGCATCAGGCCAGAGCTTCGAAGTGATCCTGAAGTCCCCTTCAGATTTATCTCCTGAGAGCCCAATCCTTTCCTCCCCTCCCAAGAAGAAGGACCTGTCCCTGGAGGAGCTGCAGAGGAGGCTGGAGGCTGCAGAAGAGAGGAGGAAGGTAAGGAGACGTCCTGTAAAAGCAGTGACTTTTCTGGTAATAATTGCACCAAGCCCTAAAACTCAGGAGGAGTAATCTAAAACAGCTGAGAACAGTATTCTGACACTTGTTATTCCACTGTACATTGTCAGGTGAGACACAGGAATCATGGAGTGAGGTTCTGCAGCCTGCTTTAGGCAGGGAATTCAACTCCGTCATCATCACTGTGTAGATGAGGCACTTGAGGACATGGGGTAGTGATGGGCTGGTCAGTGCTGCGGGAAATGTTGGACTCAATGATCTCAGAGGGCTTTTCCAACCTAAACGATTCTATGATAGCAGGAAAAAAGTGTCAAAAGTATCTTCCAAGCAAGAAGATTTATGTTATGGGGTGGAGGAGGGTGGCAGAGTGGTTTGAGCAGAGGAGAGAGTCAGAAAGCCTCTCTGGGAGACGGGGGCTGGAAGAGCCTCTCCGGTGGCCTCACCCCTTCCCTCGGCAGACCCAGGAGGCGCAGGTGCTGAAGCAGCTGGCGGAGAAGCGGGAACACGAACGGGAGGTGCTGCACAAGGCGCTGGAGGAGAACAACAACTTCAGCCGCCTGGCCGAGGAGAAGCTCAACTACAAGATGGAGCTGAGCAGGGAGATCCGTGAGGCACATCTCGCTGCCTTGAGGGAGCGGCTCCGTGAGAAGGCGAGTGAGACCCCCGGGATGGGGCTGGGGGTGCCGATCCTCATGGAAAAACAGAGTTGGGTCCCAGGGTGATGGGTGCAAGGGACAGGGTGTTTTCTTGGTGGTGGGTGCTGAGGAGCAGCTCTGCTCCGGAGCAGCATGAGGAGGGAGGGTCCATCCTGCAAGGACAGCGGAGAACATGGCCTGGATAAACCTGATAAGTGCAAGCCCAACTCCACAGTGTCAGGCTCACCATGGGCTGTGTGGCTGAAGGGTTTTGCAGGAGAGAGGAGCCAGGAGTTCGTTGGCTCCAGGCTCCCACAGATGATCCTGCACTCCTTGCAAGTCTTACCCCTTGCCCTCGGGGTGTTTTGGATGGGAAACTGGTCTCTTTTTTTATGTCTGATGCAAATCCTGTGTGCAAGAGGAAAATATCGACCACAAGAGCAGGGTGAGTTAGCCCGGTGTCATCTGTCCCGTCTTTGCAGGAACTGCACGCAGCCGAAGTCCGCAGGAACAAGGAACAGCGGGAGGAGATCTCTGGATAAAGGGCTTTTCTACACATCTAGCACCTGATTCCTGTTAACAAACCAACCAATCGACCAACCAACACATTTTATTTTGTTTGTCTAGATGCAACATTCAGTTCTCCATCCCCTCTCCCCGGTGTTTGTCCCCCAGCTACACGCTTCTCTCTACATCCCTAACTGTCAGTGCTTGTGGGGATTCACAGATCATTGGGACCTCTAAGCAGAACAGCAACTAGTTCACATCAAATAGAGAATCAAACAGTCGATCAGTCAATCAAACAGCTTCTTTGGAGGGTTTCGTCCTTTTTTTAAAAAAAAATATTTCTTAAACTGGTGTAAAAAAAACCAAACCCAAACTAAGATATTAATAAATTCAACCAGCAGTGTCACAGAGATACGGATTTCTTATCCGGGGCTTTTGCTCCTCTTGGTGTTTGCTCTGAGCCAAATATCAGTTTCAGAAAAACGGGAAGTAAGTGATAATTTCTGTGTGTGAAGTAAAATAGGGAGAAGCCCCCTGTTTGCCTGTGGTAGGAGAGAGGAAGGAGAGGGATGGATGGTTCAGGAGTTGCAGTGTGCAGAATCCCCATCTCTCAGCTGCCTCCAGAGCCAGCCCAGGCAGGCAGTGACCTACAGTCCTCATCTTTGGGTGGTTCTTTGAGAGCCGGTGTGGACACAGCTCCACTCAAAGCTTGGTGTCAGGTGCCACACCACAGCAAGTCCCTGTCACAGTGGACACTGCCTGACGCCCTGCTTGGCCACTGAGCCACCCTCTCCCCAGCTGAGTGGGGACTGAGAGGTCTTGGCCGCTCTGCCCGGGAGAGCCGGGAGTGGTGATTGCATTCCCAGCTCCATGGGAGCCCTGGGAGAGCACCCTCAGTCCCCTGCGGGCTCCCCAGTGCTCCCACAAGACAGGATTCCACTCTGTTAGGAAAGCAAATCCAATAGACACAGTGTGTGGCTGTGAAATAGCCTTTTAGTGAACAGAATAATCCTTCCCTCTTTCCAGAGATGGATGTGGCTCTTTGGGGCCATCACAGGGCTGATTGCTGGAGACCAAACCCCAGGACTCTCTGCTGATCTCCACAGAATTCCCAGCTGGATGTGGGAGGGATCCCTCCATGGCCATGGCTTGATGTCAGGGGACTCTGCTCCTGAAAGGAAGGGCTACCTTACTCCCAAACTCCTCCTGCTGGGGTGGGGGGAGGACAGGGCTGTTAGAAAGCTTCTGTGCTGTCAGTGACAAAAGAGAATTAGATTTAGGGCAAAGAAAGAAACTGAGGGTTGAATTTCTTAACAGTAGCTAATGATCAGTTTATAGTAGCAGCTGTCTTAGATAAGCATCTGTGTAGAGTGCGGCATCACCGCCAGCATCACCTCATCCATATAGTGACGAGAAATTTTAAAAAGTTTAAAAAAAAAATTTAAAAAGTAATTTAAATGAAATGTTTGTGTGTAAGAAATGGTTGAAACTGTCAAATGTCTGTGTCCCGCGTTGGTGGGATCTGAGAAGGTATCTGCGAGATATTAACCCTGTCCTACTCTCTGTGGTGCTGAGTGTTTGCTTGGTGTGTAATTCTGACCTGGAGCTTGTTGTAAATACTGTTTTTAGTACTATGATTATTATGATTATTATTATCAGAAATGTTGTACTCATGAGCAAGAGTTGAAAACAAGAGAAATGGCCATTTTCACTCTCTTCTGGGGGCTCAGAAGGAGTCGGAGGCTGGACCAGGGTGCCAGTGGGATGCTGGACCAGAGGGCAGCTGGAAAATGATGGAATTGGGAGCTGGAGGCAGCCGAGTCCTGCGGGCAGGGCGGTGAGAGCGGGGACGGCTGCTCCTCATGATGGGAGGAGAAGGAAGGGCTGAGAGGAAGAACAGAGGTGACGCTTCAATTCTAGTACATATAATTTAGTGTTGATCCAAACCCCTCTGTGTGGAGGCTTCAGGTGGTTCCCTGCAACCCCACAGAGGCTGGAGCACCCATCAGGTTTAGCATGTGCTGGAAGAGAGGTGGTCAGTAACAGGTTGTGCCAGTCAGAGCCGTCCTCCCAAACAGCTCCTGAATCTCCGGGCTCAATTCCTGCCTGGATCTTCCCTCTCGGCCCCTTGTGCTGCCCCACGCCCCTCTCCTCCCCCTCCCTGGAGCCCAGATGGGTCTCAAGTGGGGACTTATTCTTGCAATAGCTTTTCCTGGCAAAAAATCCCATGGCAAATGCAGAACGGCCTGGCAGATGGTGCTCGTGCAGGTGTGAGCACTGGGAAACCAAATTTTCTCTGCTCCATCAGGTTGGTGCAGTGAGGGACAGTGGATATGGCTGGAAAATGTGTTCCTGCAGGATAAGCTCCTGCACCAGAGCAGCAGGGACGTGCAGGGAGAGCTGTGCAATGTCAGGTAGCTGCTGCCCAGACACGTTGTGCCAAGGAAACAGCCTCACCTGTGGGGCCAGAGGCTTTACGTGTCCCAGGGCCACGTTTGCCTGGTGCAGATGGAGGGAGTAGGGGTGTTCAGGAGCTTGTCCAGTGCCACTGGGCACTATCAGGGAAATGTGTGACTGCTTTGGCTGCACGGTGCTGGCTGCACGGTTTGGCTGCACGGTTTGGCTGCACGGTGTCCACCCACTGCTCCAAACCCATCGTGGCCAGGAGCTCATGCAGCACTGTGCCCGACCTGCAGCACGTGGCACGGGCCAGGATCATGGTTATTCCATGCCTTTCCATATCCCTTCATGCTCTTGGCTGTGTGCAGCTGCATACTTCATGCCTCAAATGAGACTAATTAAGTATCCTCATTAACATCCTTACTGCCCCAGCCTCTGTCATTCCTGGTGCATTCCCATGGACCATGGTTTGGGCACGGCATGCAAACCCTCCAGTTCTCGGGGTCACCTTCCTTGTGGTGGGGCTCGAGGTCTCCACTGACTCCTGAAGGTGTTTATGAATCAAGTTCTGAACCAACAGTTTTCAGCCCCATTTTTGCAACAACACATGGACATGGGAATGTGCTTTGTAGGGGGAGCATCCTCAGGGCACCCACGGTATGCCTGCCGTGTGAGGGAGGAAAGTCAGGATGGTGACATCGTTATGTGCATGCCTAGGCCTTCCAAGAGCCCTCCTGGAGAAGAGCCTCTGATTCGGGCAAGACTGAGGAGCTGAAGCTAAATGAGCTCCCAGCTGGCACCAACAGCCAGGTGATGGGTGAAGCTGTAGGAAAGCCGGGACCACTGGCCTCATAGCCAAATTACAGCTCTGTGCCCACGTTGTCCCACAGGGCAGAGCTCAGCTCTGTCTGTAAAGAGGCACTTCCAAGGATGCTGGCCCCTCCGACTGCTTCTGGACTGAGCCTATTCCTTGTCTTATTATTTTGGAGTCATTAAAAAATCTTGCTCTAACCCAGTTGCAGGGTTCCCTTTGAGTTGACCTTCCAGGGCCGGTGGGAGTTGACGATTGCATGCATCCTACCTCGGGGGTAGGTCGGTATTGCTGCTCCCTTTCAAATGTAAACTTCAGCTTGCTTGCTTTAGCTTAGCCCAGCGTGACTCTCCGGCCCTGGCTCTGCAATCCCATCTCAAGGGGTTTGTTATATCCCTCCCATGGCATTCCTGTCCTCCTCGCAGTGGCTGTGCACCCGGCCGTGCACACGCGCACAGAAACGCATCCGTGGAAACGATATATGCACATACACTCTGATACCACTTGAAATGAGTCAGGGAATGGCTGTTTACGGTGCTAGAGACTTCTTCCTCGCCATGCTAGGGACGAGATGACACAGTAAGACAAATAAACGCCACCTTTGTAGTCAGTTGTCTTTAAGTAAAGCAGCAGAGGGATGCTGGCCCACGCCTACACGTGGGTGCTCTGTGGTCCCCGGGGTGCAGGGACGCAGGGGACAGCCAGGCATCCCTGCCCCGGCATCTCCTGTGCCTCAGTTTCCCACACCCTTTGACAAGGGGACACAGACGCTCCCTCCCCACGGGTACCGCGGGAGAGTTGATGCCTCCACGTCTCTAAAGTGCTCTGAAATGGAAAGTACCAAAGTCCGGAGTGGGGATAGGCAGCTGTGCGCCCCGGGAGGAACACCCCGGCCCGTGGCTGCAGGAGAGGGTTGGAAGGTGACTGTGTGGGCACAGGGCCGAGCTGTCACCCCAGGGCTCAGCACCCCGGCTGCCCCCCGGGCAGGATGTGCTGCTCCCGCCACAGCCGGGGTCACTGTCCCTCGTGCCAGGTGGGGAGCTGGCCGCAGTGTCATGGAAAGACTTTCCATCCCTAACAGAGCCTTGTCCGGTTCCCTTCGGTCTGCCACGTGCATTTCATTGTCAACTTGAGGTTGTTGTTGTGCAAAAGAAGTGATTATGAAAAAAAATAAAGGAAAAAAAAAAGAAATAAAGTTGGTATGAAACAGTATGTGTCTGTCTCTCTCCATAAATGGGTTGTTTTAGTTCCAAGGCTTCTCTTTGTATTGTGAGAATACTAATAAAGAGCATTAAACAGAAAATTGACCTAAAGATTTAACAAAATAGATTTAAGCCTCTGAATGCTCAGTGAGTGCTTTTTTATACAGCATAGAAGAGGCAGAAATTGACAGTTTACCACCATTCTCAGAGGCACAAAGTAATAAATGCTTGAGTGAGGGTCCCGCTGCCACCCTCTGTGGCTGGGAGTGAGGGTGTGCAAAGTCCTTACAGAGGAAGATCAGAAAAGATACAAGAGTTACAAATACAACAAATGCAGCTCTAGAAACTACATGAGCTTCTTTATTAAAAACTCCAGTGCTTCCTTCATGAGCTTTTCCTGAGAAAGGATCCAGCCTGGGCTGGACAGGGTGGGAGGGAGCAGGGCTGTAGTCCTCAGGGAGACAGGACCCCAACCCATGAGACCCTGCATGGCCAATGCTTCAAATCCCATCCCTGGGGCCAGGTACACAAAAATGTCTGAAAGCTGTAATTGAAAACAGGGAAGTTTGTAATCCACAGGCACATGTGGGGGGAAGGTGCTTGTCTGCTGGGGAAAGAACCCCCCACTTGCCTTTTGGGGGGGCTTTTGTCACCACAAGCGGTGCCCAATGTCACTGGCTGCTGTCCTCCCTGTCCTTGAAGGAGTATTGAAATAGCAGCATCCTCATGGGCTGTCCCACATCTTGTGATCCCATCAAAATTACCAATGTGGGAGACTTTCCACAGAGCTCAGCAGCACTCGGTGCACAAGGAGACAAACCAAGGGGAAGGCAGGGGGGTAAATTTTAATTCCCAGGGCAGGGTTCTGTAAGGGCAGGGAGGACAGTGCCAGGACAGTGTTGGGGCCATCACAGTGGTGGCAGGGGCAGAGCAGCCCATGCCCGATGCTTTTCCCACATGTCCTCAGGACGCTGCTGCCCGCACAAACAGGAATTCTATTTTTGCAGTGTGACCTTCCTGATTTTGGAGATAACGACCTGACTGCAAACACAGCATTGCTCACTTTCCCTCTGAGATTTGTTACAGTCCACTAACCCAGGCTCTTCTAAAACATGGACGTAGTAAAGTAAACCTCTGCATTTTTTTTAGGAAAACAGGCACAGTCCTTGGTACCACACAATTCGAGATATATTGATGAGACGAAGCATGGTCACCTTCTAACTGGTTAATTCAAGACACATCCTTCATCCTTTTGTGATCTGAAGGAGAAAGCCACAGAGGCGTGGGATCTGTTGGGACAGGATGGAGAGGGAGGATCAGCAAGAATCATGGAGAGGCTCGCACACCTTCCAGCCCTGCCCACTGTGCAGCCCTGCGGGGCTGAGTGCTGAAGACACAATACTGAAGTCTTGAACCAGACTTTAGCACCCACAAAATCATAGAATCAAGGAATGGTTTGGGTTGGAAGGGACCTTAAGGCTTATCTTTTTCCACCCCCCTGCCATGGGCACGACACCTTCCACTATCCCAGGTTGCTCCAAGCCCCGTCCAACCTGGCCTTGAACACTTCCAGGGATGGGGCAGCCACAGCTTCCCTGGACAACCTGTGCCAGGGCCTCTCCACCCTCACAGAGAAGAATTTCTTCTCAATATCCAATCTAACCCTGTCCTCTGTCAGTGCCCCTTGTCCTGCCACTCCATGCCCAGGTCAAGAGTCCCTTCTGCAAAAATCAAAACCAGGTAAAGAAAGCAAAATATCTACATAACTCTCAAAGGGATCCCCACAAAGTGCTTGAGCTGTGTCTGAGTAAGGGAAGGGAAGAGAGCAGAGACTCTGCCAAGGTAAATGCAAAGGCTCACCTGGGCAGGCAAAACGCAGTAATTTTGCAGAGTGATTTGGTTTGAAAAATAACAGCTCATCCTTTCTCAGCAGCCTCACTGGCACCATGGCTGGAGGGAGTCTGCCCACTGATAAAGCAGCAGAGCAGGGAGCAGATAAGGTGCCAGGAGGTGAAATCATTCCACTCTCTGTGCTGGGAGCAGCCATGGGACCTTCCTGTGTCCTGGGATCTGACAGCAAAAGCCAGGTTTTGCTTTGCAAGAGGCCACTGGGAAAACTGGAGTAGGGCAGCACTGCTGGGGGTTTGCCACCTTCTTTCCATGTTGATAAGGCCACTATTCTTGGCAACTGCTAGGAGATGGTTTTAGTGGAAAAAGGGACCCTTTATCTGTCCTGTCCAATCCCACTGGGGTCCCGAGGATGCAGCTGCCAGGGGAGACACCAGCAGTGGTACTGGTAGAGATCCAGACAGGTTTCCATGGGAAAGGGAGTCACCATTTCCAGGGGGTGATTTAACCTTGAGATGGTTACCGCTTGTTATTTTAGAGAAGGAAAGAAATACAATTCATTGTGGAATATCACTTTAATGGTATTAGCTTTGGTAGACTGGTAAGTGAGGGGGAACATGAGGGAAATAGAGCTGGCAGCTGGTTATCAGCAGGGTTGGTTTGCATGGGGACAAAAAAAAGAAGAGTCTTGGGGAAAAAAAAAAAAAGGGTATTAAATAAGCCACCACAAATGTATCAGACAGGATCATTAGAAATTTGTGTAAAAAATACTAAACAGACCAAATGCCACCTGAGCACCTGTCAGGAATAGCCACCCACCCAGTAGCTGTGAAAAGCTGACAGAATGGAAACACAGTGAGTGTTTCCAGAAGGGATTCACGACTTTTGGGGCCCCTGGCCTCGCTCATCCCTTTCCAGAACGTGTTAACCACCTACTCACAGAAGAAGTGTAATGTGGTAAGACCATGCAAAAAGTCCTCCCTGAGAAATCTCGAGTGCCTCCCAAACCCTGGGCCTCACAAGCATAGAAATGACAGAAATTATACCAAAACCTGTGACAGCTCGTGGTGGCCAGGGAAACACAGAGAGCAGAGTCACAGCTTGAGACTTAGTGCTGGTAAGGACCAGCAGCACCTTGGGGATGGTTCAAACAGGAAAACAGACCCTGAATCAAACTGGAAAAGGGCACTTTCCAAATGCTGGAAATAGCCCTGGGAAGACATTAGATCCCCTTTCAGTGCCTAAAGGAGCTCCAAGAGAGCTGGAGAGGAACTTTGGACAAGAGCATGGAGTGGCAGGACAAGGAGGAATTCCTTCCCACTGACAGAGGGGAGGGTTAGATGGGATATTGGGAAGAAATTCTTCCCTGTGAGGGTGGTGAGGTCCTGGCACAGGGAAGAGCAGCTGTGGCTGCACCACTCCTGGAAGTGTCCAAGAAAGTGTTCAGCCATGAACAGCTGAGGGCTTTCACAAAACCCTGGAGAGCCAGAGAGGGACACAGGACTTGAGGGACGCACACAGGAGACACGGAGGGGGACACACAGCCCAGGAGGAACATGCAAGGAACACGGGGGTACATACAGATGCAGAACCTGGGACAAGAATACACGAGGGGACATGGGGAGCACAGAGGACTGAAGAGGGGGACACAGGGGGCATGCAGGGCACAGGGGACACACAGAGAGGACATGGGGGAGCATGCAGGACCCGGAAAAAGAACATGCAAGGGACGTGGGGGCATGCATAGGACACGGGGGACATGCAGAACCCGGGAAAGGGACATGCAGGAGACAAGGTGTCACGCAGGACCCTGGAGGGGGACACGCAGGGGTTGTGAGGGGCACATGGGAGGCACGGTCGGGGGATACACATGGGGCACACAGGCCGGGGGGGGACACAGAAGGGACACAGGGAGAACGCAGGACTCTGGAAGGGGACACGCAGGGGACACGGGGGGCATGCAGGACGCCAAAGGGAGATACGCAGAGTACACGGTGCGGGGGCAGACAAGAGACAATTACACCAAAAAAAGCAGAG
>VZTJ01001560.1:91745-111687 GCA_013397795.1 Orthonyx spaldingii | reverse complement strand
CTCTCTGCACTCTCCTGGACATCCCCCCTCTCTCTCTGAGTACCTCTCTGCATCCCCCCCTCTGAGCACCGCCTTGCTGGCTGCCCCCAGTGCAATCTCCCTGGTCTCTGCCCTCCTGATGCTGCACCCCAAAAATCTCTCTCCTCTCCCGGTTGTGCTATACTTTTATTTCCTTTTATATTTTTTCCCCTCACTTCGCCCCAAATCTTTCCCACAGCCCTTGACGTGCTCTCAGCACCGTGCAAGGGGCACCAGGAGGGACACGCATGGACACCCCGAGGCCTGGTAGAGCTGGGGTGCCCCCCGTCCCCCTCCACTGACCCACTGCTGGTGTGGTTTTAGCCACTTTTTAGATTACTTAGGTTTTCAGCCCAGTTTTTCTCCATTCAGTGCTGGTTCCTGCCCAGAGGCATCTGAGCAACACACGTGGAGTTCAATCCCGTGATGCTGGGCAGGATGTCCGGAGTATCCTGAAACTGGGTACCAGCTCAGGGGCCATTGTGAGTGATGCTAATGCTGTGGGAGGGGTTTTACCCCAAAATGAAGGACAAGGGTAGGGTTAGGTTGAGCTGAAGGCAGCTGAGTATATGTGCTGCTGTGAAAACCAAAGTGCTTCTGCTGGTGGCTTTGTGCCAGGCTGGCACAGAGGGGCCAGTCCACCTCAGATAGACCCTGTGGGTTCTGTGGAGGCAAAGGTCACCTCGTGGTGTCCCTGTGGGTCAGGCAGGTGTTTCTGCAGGGCGTGAGCTTGGTTGTGAAATCACATTGGACACGCTGGGTCAGTGCTCTGCTCCAGCCATGACCTGGGGAACAAGTGGTAGGAGACAAGTGGCATCTCTGCTGTGCGCTGTGCCACTGCTTGGAGCACTCCATGGGGGTCTGAGCTTGAACAGCCAGACCGGGACTGGGTGTTCCCTTACCTGTCTCTGTGTGGACCGCAGCAGTGCTATAGGTGCTGTAGGAGACACTTTGTAGGCACCAACTTCTCTGTACCTGGACTGATCCCCAGCTCCCCCAGGGCAGCAGGGTGAGGGAGGGGATTCTCCCCCTCTGCTCTCCTCAGGTGAGACCCCACCTGCAGTGCTGTGTCCAGCTCTGGGGCCCCCAGCAGCAGAAGGATGTGGAGCTGCTGGAGTGAGTCCAGAGGAGATTATGGAGATGTTCTGAGGGCTGGAGCACCTCTGCTCTGGAGACAGGCTGAGAGAGCTGGAGAAGAGAAAAAAAGGCTCTGAGGAGACCTTAGAGTCCCTTTCCGTTCCTAAAGGGGCTCCAAGAGAGCTGGAGAGGGAGTGCTGTCTTATGTCTATTGCTGATTTATTAGAAATGCACACTTTTAAATAGTTTCCAGATGTCACTGTTTCTGCAGGCTTGACATGCTTTTTTAATTTGATTTTTTGTGTGTGTGACTTTGGAGGAGGGAAGAGTCCCTGTTTTACTGTGGAGGAGACAGTGACAAGCTCCTCCAACAGTGTGAAATCGTGAGATAGTTTGAAATGCATTTGGAGACGTACCTTCAAACTGAGTCTCTTCATAGAGTTCATGGTGGATGCCAGGAACATTTTTTTTCTGGGCCTCTTTCACACTCTGCCCTTTACCTCCTGCACCCCAGTCCCACCCATGCCCATCATTCTCACCCAGCCTGCAGAGCATGTGTTGGGTTGAGCTTCCTCTCATCCTTCCTGCTGGGATGAAGCACTTGGGGTTTTGCTCATCCTCTTCTCCTTAGAAGTGTAGGGTCCCTGCAGTCCCTTCTCCCCTTGCTCCCACCACACCCGTGATCCTTCCACGACCGAGTTCAGCAGGGACACCTTTTGACCCTGGGCTTCCTCTCGTTTCTCCACACGCAGCTGGTGACCCCCGGCTCTGGCACGATGGCCACGCCGGACGTCAGTGTCCACATGGAGGAGGTGGTGGTGGTGACCACGCCGGACAGCGCGGTGGACGGCGGCGGCATGGAGGAGGTGAAGACGGTGCTGGTCACCACCAACCTGTCCCAGCACGGGTAAGAGATGGGGTCAGTGCTGAGGGGATGTGCTGGAAACCCTCCCACCATGGGTTTGATCCCCCACTGCATCTTCCTGCATCACTGCTCACTGTGGGGACCTCGTTGGTGGCCAGGGAGTGTCCAGTTCCTTGCTAGGGCTTCCCATACCCAGGGCTCTGCAGCTCTGAGCAGAACAGGCTCCACTCTTTCCCTCTTTTGAGGGGGGGTGGAATATATCTCAACCCCGAATACCTTTCTCTGAGTGGATATGGATGTTGGAGTGGACACAAATCCGGTTGGAATAGGGCACCAGTAGCTAAATAAGTGGTTTTCTCCTATTTATTTCATGATGGCTTTTCTAAGCTCTGAACTCCAAGAGACAAGTCTGTCCACACCAGGTTGAGGGTGTTGCAGCTGAGCTCCCCTTCCCTGAGGGTGGGGAGGTTTGGGGTTGGCTGGTTCTTGGCTGAGCTCTGCAGGAACCTCCACTGCCAGCAATAGGAGTGAGAGAGCTGTCCTTGAAACAACGTTGCTCTGAATGGACAGACACTGCTCAAAAAAACAGAGTGAACATCTGGTTGTTGAAGTGCTGCTATTTTGTCCAATTTCTGCCTTTTTTGTTGGCATTTCATATTCAGGGCTGCTGTTTGTTCAGGTCTGGTCTGTTCAGTGGCAGGTTGGCCATGACCAAAGATCCTGGCTGGTACCTTGAAGGCCCACGTAGCAATGAGCTCTTTGCTTTATTTCTCTATGGTTTTTTGGGTGGAACAGAACCCAGAGCCTTTTTTGTGCTTTGCTCTTTCAGTGGGCAGAAAATCCAGGTTCACACCTGGAGCTGCATCCAGGCAGGTTTGTCTGCAGTAAGTGGGTGTTGAGTGGCTGTTTATTGCTCTCCACAAGATGTTTGTCTCCTTTTCTCAAACACTTCTTTGTGTCAGTGCCCTGGGGCTTTGGGCGGGCAGAAGGTGATAGCCTTTGTTTCAGTCCTTGTGCTGCTCCAACTGAGATAAAGCCCATTAATAAATTTTTGGTAAAGAATGGGCGGGGACAGACAGAGGCAAGAACTGTTGGTGCTGGGATGGGCAGGATCTGCCCTGCTTTTCCTCCACACCCTGGGTCTGTGAGTGTTTCCAACAACCTTTTCAATTCCCAAAAGAAGGGTGATGGTGGGGAAGGAGGACTCTACTCCTCTTGTTTTCTTTCCCATGGAGACTCCCTTGTCTCCCTCAGTGAAGAAGCAGCCAGATGTGACACTTGGGACGTGGCTGCTCTTGGATGCAGAGTGGTTGCTGGTTGTGATGTGGCTCCGAGCCTCTACAGACCCATGTGCAGCATTGTGGTATTGTCGGGGAAAATGAATCATGGCAGAGGCTGGCTCAATCAGTTGGTCTCCTTTCACTCTTTGTTCCCTTCCTGTTTTTCTTTGGAAACCTTTTCTCACCCTCACAGTGTCCCCTGGATGATCAGGAGCAGGACAGCTCTACACAGCACAGAGAGAAATGCTTTCATTTAGTCGCAGCTATGAAGAGATTCCCTGAGGGTTTTCCATGCATCTCTCTGGAGAACAGCCTCTGGACAGGATCTTTGCTCCCCCATTCTTGGAGATGATGGTGGCTTAATGGAAAGGATGTGAATTTTGGGGTCACAGAGTAAAACCTGCCCAACTCCCCTCACTGAGCAGGGCAGTGGGGCTGGTACTGGGTGGCAGCACAAGCCACCCATGGTCTCTCTGTGGCCTTGGACAGTTGCCTCCACCAGGCTCTGCTCTTCCTGGGGCAATGCCACAGTGGTGCTGGCTCCCTCTCTCTTTCCCTCTGATTCCCCTCTGCAGCCCCAGCTGGCTTCAGGAGAGTAGCTGCAGGCAGCTGTCCTGGTGTCTCTCAGTGTTGGCTCGGTCACCACTCACATGGGGAGCTTTCAACTTGCCTTGTGTGGCACTTAAACCAAACTCAGCTTGGGGGTTGGTGCCTTTTTCTAGTGCTCATCTGGGTATGGGTTTGCTGTTAAAAAAACCCTCTATACAACCAATTGTTAAGAGCTTAATTAGTTCATGTGTTTTTAAGGAAAAGGCTGAGGGAAATGGGAAAATAATAATGAGCTGGAAGCTTTTCCCTTTGGTCTGCAATAGGAGGGGATCTGTGCTTGGTGCTCTTGTGCTTTTATTTCTGATCAGCACAGGGTTCTGGGGGAGACTTTTCTGCTCCTGCCTTGCCTGGAAACTTGAGAGAAAAGAAAGGAGATGCCAGCCCGCTGAGTTATCTGCACGTGCTTTCTTCTCTTCCTCTCATCTGGTTTATGGATCCTCCTGGGGAGGAAGATGAGAACCATCCTCCCCTGCCTTTGTCATGGCAACTGGCAAAGGCAGGACCAGCTGGGGGGCTGCACTGCTGGGACTTGGAAGGTGTTTGTGTTTTCTCTTTCATCTGCCTCAGTCTGTTTCTCTGGACTGGGATGGGAGAAACAGTGTGGAGACACTCTCCTTTTTTTGTGGTTTCCTCTCCCCCACATGTCCATGGCAGATGCAGACTTCAGTTGCTTGAATTTTTCATGCAAGCTGGGAGCTGGTTTGTTTGTTTTCCTCTGGAGGTTTAAGGCGTGGGCTGGGTTATTCCTCCCCATCCAGTTGTGCCTTTTGGACATTTTTCGGAGCAGTGCAAATGCAGTGGAGTCCTGGAGGAAGCTCTGAAAGGTGCTGACTTTCTGCTGGGGGGGTTTCTTCTGGGTAAGTTGGTGGAGATTTTTGATCTGGAGGCAGGTCAAGGTCAGGGCTGTGGGGTTCTGGGCTTTGCATGCCAGAGGGGGCTGCTTTCTTTGGCATGCTGCTGAAGTGCTGCTGCTGGCCTTTCACCTGGAGAAATGCAAGAACCCAGCAGCAAACTGATGAAAAACCCAAGGTTAGAATTCTTCTGTTCTTCTGTCAGACTGCCACTTGTGTAAGAAGCACCTGTGTAAATGCCTTAGCTCAGGGTTTACCTTTTCGAGTCCTTTCACGTTACCCTCCCCACGCTGTCCCAGGGCTCAGGGCTGGTGGCCACTGTGAACTGCAGAGGCAGTGTCATGTCCATCCCCTTTCTGTCACAGCAGGAGCTGTCTCCCCTCTCTCTGGAGCATCATCTCTGAGCTGCTCACCTGGTGAGGCCGAGCTGCTGCTCACGCCATTCCTTATCTCTGTGCTGCTCCCTGCAGGTACCTGCCCTGCAGCTGCCGAGGGGAGGGATGCTTTGAAGCTGCAGTTCCACCCTGGAGCTGTGTGTTAGGAGCCCAGAATGGAAAAACCAGTTGCTCTTGAATTTCCTTGTCCCCGTGGTACCGCGGGTGCGAAATGTGGTTGCCAGTGAGTCACTAGGACTGTCTTTTAACTCACCCATGGTACCCAGCTGGAGGAGGTTTCAGGTTTATTTTCTCTGTATGGTGTTCCTAGGGAGTTTATATGCCAAAGTATGTGAAAAGCTAATTGCATTTCACCCCCTGCCCCTGCAGGTCAAGCTTTCTGCAGCAATTAGTCAGCTTCAGTAACAACACCAAATATACATCTTAAAGGGAGGGTAGATTGGATATTAGGAAGAAAGTGTTCCCTGTGAGGGTGGTGAGGCCCTGGCACAGGCTGTCCAGAGAAGCTGTGGCTGCCCCATCCCTGGAAGTGTTCAAGGCCAGGTTGGACAGGGCTTGGAGCAACCTGGGATAGTGGAAGGTGTCCCTGCCCATGGCAGGGGAGTGGAACGAGATGGGCTTTAAGGGCCCTTTCAACCCAAACCATTCTGTGTGTCTATGAAAACCCATTAGGAATGGTTCCTGGTGAGTGCTGGTTGTGAGGTACAGGTAGGATCCATAAGGGCACCAATGTGGGCTCCCTCCCTTTGGGATCTCACCTTCCAACGATGAGGGGGTGAGGAGCACGTCCCACATCACAGCCAGAAGTGCCTGTTCCTCTGAGTGTGCACTGAAGCTCCTTGGAGGGGCTTGGGGCTCCATATTGCTCCAGTGAGAGCTGGGATGGGAGAGCAGCGAGGGAGTGGGTGCAGTGCAGGACCCAGTGTGTGACTCCATGGACAAAGCACCCAGGGAAGACTCAGATCTCAGTGTGGGGACAATGGAAGCAGTTGGATAGACAGCTGTTAATGAACATCATGGATATATCAGGTTTTAAGAGGCTCAGAGATTGGATTGCAAGTGTCCATAGCTCATGTTATGTTATCTCTGCTCACAGATCTGCTCTTGGGGTTTGTCCAACTCCTTTATAGTGTCTCTGCATCTCCTTGAGGTTCTACTCCCTGGAGCACTCTGCATACCAGGGGATTCAGCAAGTCCATTGCCCAGACAGCAGCAGCATGTTTCACACATGTTTTTCCTGGGAAAATCTCAGGCAAAGCTGCCAAAGGCTGGCAGTGACTTCTGAGCAAGGGGCTGTGCTGACAGCATCCCTCCGTGCCAGCTCTCCAGCACGGGTTGGGCTGGAGGCAGATCCACAGGGCTGGGATTAAAGGGGAGGCAAGAGAGAGCTGGCCAGGCTGCTGACAGGGGCTTGCCTGCTGTGGGGTTCTTCGTCTCCACGTGAAAAAATGGGGCTGAGCCTCCCAAACCCAGAGCTGACTCTTAGCCCTTGTGGGAAGATGTGATCCAAGGGACTTCTGAGGCAGTGTCTCCACAGGGCACCGGGTGTGGGGGTGGCACGGCCACATGGCTTAAGAATGCCTCTGCGTCTCTTCCTAGTGGTGACATCAACGAAGACACTCTGGAGACTGAAAATGCAGCTGCTGCAGCTGCTGCCGCCTTCACAGCCTCCACACACCTGAAGGAAGCAGTTCTAGGTAGGTCAGCTCTTTTCACAGCCCCTTGGTGCCAGCTTCACCACCCCAGTGTGCTACAGCCCTGCGCTGGTGTGCAGTGGGACAGTCCAAGCATTGTTGTGCAGAGCTGCTGGGGCTCCGGGGGTGTTCTGTGGTCATTGGGGGTGCTCTCCCGCAGTACCAGGGATGTCACCCCAGCATCCAGGGGTGCTCGGTGACCAGCAGGGAGCTGGCAGCAGCTGGCTGGGCTGCTGCTGCCCTCTCCTGGTCCGGGATGAGTCCCTGTGTCCAGCCATCCCTGGCTCCTGCCATTTCAGTGTGCCACAGGGATATCAGTTTTGCAGCAGGTTGCTGGTTTTGGTTGCAAGTAAAAGTGAGTTTAGGGAGCAAAGACTGATTAGCTGGGCTAGAGTTGACTTAAAACCAGTTTTAATTTAAAATCAAGGGTGAGTCCACCTGGATAACATCATTCTTTCTTATAAAGAATGTCTGACTTCTCATATTCCCTGTGCTCAGCTGCAGCTGGATTGGCATACACCTGCCTGGGCTGTTTTGTCTGAGAAATTTGGGTGTTTGGATGCTTTAATAGCAAGGTGCAAGTGAGTGGTAGCCACAGACCCCCAGCACACCTCACCATGCGTCATCTACTTTTCTTTAATTTCTGAATTTCAGAACTATTATTATATGTGTGGCTCAGGCACGTGAATCGGGGCTGTGGCTCATGTTTCTCTTTGATCTGTCCCTTCCTCTCATCCCTGTGAGAAGTGAAGATGGCTGAAGATGAGGACAGTTTGGAGGCAGAGATTGTCTACCCTATCACCTGCGGGGACAGCAAAGCCAACCTCATCTGGAGGAAGTTTGTGTGCCCCGGGATCAATGTGAAGTGTGTGCAGGTGAGAGCAGAGCGCCCAGCACTGGCCTTGTGCCTTCCCCTTGCCCACATTGTGGGCTCACCTGGCGTGTCCTGGTTGTGATGAGCTTTGATCAGCTGCTTTGCATCAGAACCACGTCATGGTGGGAAAGCAGGACATTTTCCTGGTCTTGGGGTACCTGATATTTGTCTTGGCCAAATTGAGTAGGTCTAGCTGGAGAGATGGTGCCTCAATTTAATGTGTTATTGAAAAGTTTGAGAAATTTGGGCTCTTGCAGTGTCTGGCCAGTTGCAAAGTTGATAGTTTGAGGAGTGTATTGACTGGGGACCTACTGAAGAGTTGGTGCTGTGTCCTGGGTAACTCATGGTTAAAATTTGCATGAATTCAGGAACACGCCACGAGTGAGTCATTGCTGGCATTTGCACACGGCCTAAACAATACCCTGATGAGGGAGAGTCTCCCTGGGCTCCCAAAGAATAGTCCTTGCCCTTCCCAGGAAAAATGGTCTCCTCTGTCCCTGAGGCAGAAGATAAATGCTGCTTCAGGTAATGCTGCTGCCACCTAGAATCCACCCTCTCTGTGCTGAAACCCTTGTCCTTGTTTAGAAAAGCAATTTCTCATGCAGTAATGGTGAATTGCTCTCTATTGGTCAACAACATGGGCATGGAAGAGAGGAGACCTGGATTTGGGAAATCCTTTGAGCTGTAAGACAGCTCCCTAGAGAACTGCCTGGTTCACAGTTGGACTCGAGGATCTTGGATGTCTTCTCCTCCCTTAGTGATTCCACAATTCTATGATTCTGCAGGTTGCTGTTAGGTCAGCATGTGGGTTCAGGCATGGCTGGGTGTGTAGGGCAATAAAAGAAAGGGAAGAGTTAGCACGGTGTGTGGCAGCTGCCTGAAGCTGGTTTTGAGTGGCAGTGGGTGTGCGCTGCCAGAGAGGCCAGAGGTTCCCTGATACCGATGGTTGGGCTCGGGAGCAGGAGGTCAAAGACCAAATGGGCTTCTTCCCTCTCTCCTCTGGGGCATAACGTGCCCCTGGACCCAAATGTTACCAGTGCAGCCCAGCTTTCACCAGTCCATTGTTAGTGGGAGTGTGAGCAGCTCCCTGCTGTTAATGACACTTTGCACAAGCTATGGGTGTGTTTTCCCAGCTGTCCTGCCTGAGCTGGGCACTTCCAAACTCACACACCCTGGAACCCTTGGCTTGGAGCAGCTGTGAACTAACCATCCATGACAGCAATGTTTGGCTTTGATCTTTCTCACTCAGGCAGTGTTCTCCAGGGTGGGGAGTGCCTGTCAGCCTCTGCTTTGGTGCTGTTCAGTGGCATGTGGAGGCTGCAGCCGCTGCCAAGCACCGGGAAACGCTGCCGGGCTCCAGCTGAACTCTGCTCGCAGGGCACCCTTGGCTTGTTTATGGCACTGATGTTGCACCCCTGCCTTTTGCAGTTTGATGATCACCTAATCAGCCCCAAGGAGTTTGTCCACCTGGCAGGCAAGTCGACCTTGAAGGATTGGAAGCGGGCGATCCGGATGAACGGGATCATGCTCCGGTCAGCCCCTTTGTATCTCTGGACTTTTCTTTCTGGGGGATTGTGGTTGGGTGGACTAGAGCCTTTGGAATGGCTGTTTTGCTGCTGAGGGAGCAAATGAACCACTAAATGTTTGTCTTAGTGACAGCCTGGCCCCAAATGTGGTCTGTCCAATGGCTTTGTTCTGTCCTTGTGCCTTAGGGAATAATTTGGGCAAGAAGTATTTCTCTGGTCTTTTCAGGACTTGAACTGCACTGAGTTTCCAGCTGGTGTAAGGACATTGGAAATTTTAATGGCTCTTGGTGGTTGGGCCATGCTGTCTGTGGATTCTCAGCATGACCCACCAAATGAAATCAGTCTGGTCATCACTAATGCTCTGGTTGCAGCACTTCTGCTTGACATCACTTCTAAATTAGTCCTTGGCAAAAAAAAAAAAAAAGCTTCCTTATTGCAAGCATTTTTCTTCTCTAGTCTTAACTACAGTAATTCAATTCTTCTATGGTCCTCCTGAACACCAGCCTGAGACTGTGATTTAATTAAAGTCTGTGTCTGCCTTTGGGCAGGATAAAAAAAAAATCACCTCTTTCCCCAGGAATTGTCAGTGGTTTTGTGCTCTTTTCACAGGGTGACATTGCCTTTCCCTGTATTCTTCTGCTTCAATGCAGGCATCTCCCATATTCCTTTTAAGCAGCTTTTGCTCCACGTAAATTTTGCATAATAGGTTTAGGCTTTGTCAAGGCAGGGCTTTGAGAGGGGAAAAAAACTTCAGGAGGAATGTCTGAAGGCAAATCCACAGCCCATGAGAGCAAACCTGGGGAAACTTAGGTGCTTGTTGGTAGCAAGGCCTGGGAATGCTTTGGAGATCTTCTTAGATGGGAAGATCCCGTGTTCCAGTGTTGCCACCCCCTTTGAGTGAGATGAGAGACCTAATTTTAGTTTATAAATAGGGTTATGTCCCATCTCCTTTTGAGCTGTAGAGCCAAAAAGGCAAGGAAGAGGCTCCCTGCGGTCTCACCCTGAACTGAGACTCCAGCTGACCCTTTGGCTGGAAGCTGCAGCTTCAGAGAGGATGTGCTGGGGGGACCAGATAGGGGTTCTCTCTTCCCCTTCCTCCCACAAGAAATCAGTTAATCAGTCCCAGTAAGGGCTCCTGTTGGCTCTGCCTGCTCTCCTGGCTTTTTGAAACTCAGAAGTTTGGGGTGAAGGCCGCCAGGAGCTGCATCTCAGAGCTCTTCACTCTTGCTGATGTGCCTGTCCTTGTGCTTGCTCCCTGTCTCTCAGGAAGATCATGGACTCGGGAGAGCTGGATTTCTACCAGCACACAAAGGTCTGTTCCAACACCTGCCGGAGCACCAAAATTGACCTGACTGGAGCCAGGGTGTCCCTGACCAGCCAGACATCAACAGAGTACATCCCTCTGACTCCTGCCTCTGCTGATGGTACGTGCAGCCCTTCCTCGCCCTCAGCAGGGGCTTTGACACATCACAGCACACAAATGCCACATAACCAAGGTTCCTGTGGCTGCCCCATCTCTGGAAGTGTTCAAGGCCAGGTTGGACAGCACTTGCAGCAATCTGGTGTAGTGGAAGCTGTCCCTGCCCATGGCAGGGGGTTGGAATGAGATGAGCTTTAAGGGCCCTTCCAACCCAAACCATTCCTTGATTTTGTGAATTTGACCTATAATTACAGGCAACTGTTCCATTGGAAAGCGTTCTAATTTTGAAGTACTTCTCTATTTAACTCCTTTTGCTTGTGAGCATTGAGAACAGCCCCCAGAGTGCCCCACACCCCGAGCTCCTGGTGGTGCCTCTGGGACAGGATAAGGCCCGTGGCTGGCTCTGCAGAGCACCCATCCACCACATCCTGGTGTTGTGGTGGGGAGGCCGTTGCTGATGCACAGCACAGCCCACTCCAAACCCCACCCTGTTAAGCATGAGCTCACCAATGGGAGACATTTCCCATTCCCTATGCTGGAATAACCAGAGCCCTGAAAGCTGTGGAGTAAAGGAGCAGAGGGACTGGCTTTAATGGCTGCAACTGAGCATTCCAAAGGCTCTGCACAGCTCTGTGGGGCTCTGGCCAGATTCCCATCCATCCTGCTCCTGCGCATGGCATGAATGACGCCTGTTCCCCGGCTCTATGGTAACAAAACTGCTGAGATTTGGCAGAGCTGGAGGGAAGGAGGGATCTCCCCTGCATCCCTGTGCAGTGGGGGGCTGCTCTCCCCTTGGAGGCTTTAGAAACCCTCCAGACGAACAGTGGCTGGGTAAAAAGGGCTGCCAAAAAAATCAGATTCTAAATCTGTTTGACTTTTGCCCTGAGCAGTGTTGATGTGTTTGCAGGGGGGGACAGGAGGGAAATGCTGCTCTCAAGCCTGTGTTCTTGTGCTGCAAAGATTGCAGGAGTAATCCCTGGGGATTGCACTCCAATGTAGAAAAATAAGTGCAGCTGGCACAGCAACCTCTTGGGTGTCTCTACTCAGCATTGAGATCTGCATTCAAACAGATGTGATCCTGCAATATAAAGGAGAAGTCACAGAAATGCAGCAAGGGAGTGCTTCCCTTGGAAACAGCCTGTGAAAATACAGGGGAAAATCAGGACCTGGGAATTTTTTTCTCTTCTTTTTTGCTATTGGTTGCAGTGAATGGATCCCCGGCTACAATAACCATAGAAACATGCGAGGATGCCAGCGATTGGAGCACCAGCATTGGAGGTATGGCTTGGGATCCCGCAGGGCTCGCTGGGTGGAGGAGATGTGGGGAAAGAGGGAAGGAGCAGGAAGGACCTCTTATCAGAGCAGCCTTGCACGAACCTGCCTGGGATTATTCCTTCCCTGCTTGTGGAGCAGCACTGTGTTATATCTCACTGCTGTGCGGGCTGGTGCGGCAGCCTTGGCATCAAGTTGTTTCCAAGCACTAACGTGTCAAAGCCAGGGCCAAATGTGGCTCTAGAGGAAAAAATTCTATCAGAGGGGTCATGAAATCATTATTCTTGGTGTGCTCCAAGCAATGGACTTTGCTGTAGCAGAGTGTCCTGTTGGTGTGGGGCAGGGCTGGGGAGAGCTGATTCCTCCTTCTCCTTTGAGTGGATTTTGCCCCAGCCCCTGACCTTGGAGGTCTCTCCCAGCCCAGCAGGACTGCACCCCTGGAGGAGTGTCCACAGGGAACCCACAGCAGATCACCATTAAAGTCCTCCAAGGATTTTGAGGTTCTCCCTTGCTTTCTCTTTCTCCAGATGATACCTTTGCTTTTTGGCAAGGTCTGAAGGACAGTGGTCTCCTGGAAGAAGTGATCCAGGAATTCCAGCAGGAGCTGATGGAGACCATGAAGGGCTTGCAGCAGCGAGCACAGGATCCCCCACTGCAGCTCGGGGGTAAGGACCTGGACACAGGTGGTCAGTCACCTTGGGAGAGGGGTTTGTGGATTTTTTTTTTATGCTTAGGAGTTTCTGAGTGGCACGATAGGGACTCATCATAAAAAATCTCATTTCTGGCTGATGGTTGGGCAGGCTGCACTTGGGGATGCTTCAGGTGACCTCAGTTCTCCAATTCCCTGTGCCTGGGGCTTCCTCTCTGCTGGCTCTGGGTCTGGACAAGCGCTTGGCTTGGGAACTGAGGTGGAATTTAGGCCATTGGAATAACGATGCAGCAAGCAGCTACTGTGCCAGCAGATTCCTTATCACCCCTGCTAGGCAGGAGCGGACTGTTTACACACTAGTGACCTCTTGCCCTTTCTCATGGCTTCTGCCTTCTCCTCTTCCCCAGCCTCTTGTGTTACCCTCCTGCAGATTTTGGCTGTCTCAGCTGGACGTGTTTGTTGTCGTGTGGCTTTTGCCAAGCCACAAATAGTTTGCACAGGGAGTTTTGCTCCCTCAAAGATTCTGTGTCTTCTTTTTAAGATGCTGTTTTACTCAACAACGTAGTCCAAAACTTTGGGATGCTGGATCTGGTCAAGAAGGTCCTGGCCAGCCACAAGTGCCAGATGGATCGCTCAAGGGAGCAGTACACACGGGATTTGGCAGGTATGCCCTGGACTCACCGTTGTGGCACCGGGCATCGCTGCCAGTGCCTTTTCTTTTGGGCTGAGAAAGTGGGGGTTGTGTTAAAGCTGGTGTTTGTTAAACCAGCCACACCAGGTGATAGCACAGAGAAGCTTGGGAAGCTTGTCCAGGATCCAGGCTGAGCCAAAACCTCTTCTCTCTCCAGCTCTGGAGCAGCAGTGTGACGAGCACCGCAAGCGAGCGAAGGAGCTGAAGCACAAATCACAGCATCTCAACAACGTCCTGATGACCCTCACGCCCGTCTCCGTTCCCACGCCTCTGAAACGCCCCAGGCTGACCAGGGCCACCTCCGGACCAGCTGCCATCACCTCCCAAGTCCTGTCGCAGCCAGCGCAGCTCGCTGTCACCCCCGGCGTGCCAGTCTCCCAGATTGCCAACCTCCCTCTTGGCAAAGTGGTCTCAGCCCTCCCGCCTTCGGTGCTGGGAAAGAGCCCAGCCCAGCCCCCCGCCGCCAGCTCCCCGGCCTCCCCTCTGCTGGGGGGGTACACGGTGCTGGCCTCTGCAGGCTCCACCTTCCCCAGCACGGTGGAGATCCACCCGGACGCTTCCAACCTGACGGTGCTGAGCACGGCCGCGGTGCAGGACGGCAGCACAGTGGTGAAGGTGGTGAGCCCCTTCCAGCTCCTGACGCTGCCAGGACTTGGCACGACCATCCAGAATGTGACACAAATAGCTCCCGGCGGGAGCACGGTCGTGACTGTCCCATCCGGTGCCACCGAGGCCACTGGGGACGAGCACGCTGCTGCTGCCATCGAGGTGACTGCAGTGGCTGATGAGGCGGAGCAGAAGTGAGAGGGGGGACTTGCCTGGAGGGACGCTGGCCGTGCCACTCTGGGGGGAACTGCCTCTTCTCTGGCTGCGCTGTGGGACGAGGAGCGGTGTCATGAGGGGCACGGGCTAACAAGACTCAGAGCGGCTCGTGTCGGGAGCAAGGAGCTTCAGGTCAGAGGGAAGGAGGGGGGAGGAAGGATGCCTGGAGAAGGGAAAGGCAGAAATGCTCTGCCTTGTCTGGAGGAGGGAAGGAAAAAAAAACCTTATTTTTTTATAAAGCTTTCCTCCCCTGTTCTCTTGGAATAGTTTTCCTGCTCTGGGTCATCAGCCCAGCCTCGTTGGCAGGCACAGCTGGAACAGTGTCCATCAGAGGAGTGGGCAGGAGCAGGGAGAAGGCAGTAGCAAAAGGAAGCTGCTGAGGGGTCTGGTGTGCAGGGAGCTGGCTGCTCCCCATCCCCAGGGGCTGCAGCAGTGGGGAGGGATGCCAAGAGCAGGAATTCCATAGGTGTGTACAAACACTGACACCAGGAAGGCCTCTGGCAGTGGGGACACAGGCCCTGGGAGGTTGGATTTTGTGTGTGACACTGGCTTTGGGTAGCAGAAACAAGTGGGAACTGTTGCAACAGTGGTCATGGCGATTGCCCAGGTCTGCTGGGGAAGGAGCAGGAAGAGAGGAACTCAGAGGGCTGAGAAGAGCTGTGACTTCTGAAGATTTAGGGTCTTTTTCTATTTTTCTCCAAAAAAAAAAAAAAAAAAGTAATCCATTTTTGGGGATTTTTTAAAGCCTACGGCGATTTTTAAGCCAAGCCCTGGTTGGGGAGCTCGTGCATGGCAGAGCCGTGCTGCGGAGCGTGCAGAGCTGAGCCCCACGGCCGCGCTCCGAGGAGCTCACACTTCCTCACGCGAGGGGTCCTTGCTGTCCCCAGTCCCCAGCATCCCACAGGAGCCGGACGCTGCCTTTCCCTCCCTGCTGGGTTCAAGCAGCTGTTCTGTAAGGGGGTGGTTGGACCCCCCCAGTTCTCCTTCAGCCACCCCACTCGCTGTGACTCTCACCAGGTCCCAGCCCAGGGCCTGTGTGTCTCACGCTGTCTCCAGCTGGCAGGAGTCGGGTGCTTGGAGTGTTGGGGTTTCTCCAAATTTGATCTGGCAACAGCAGCAACAACAGGTCACTTTATTGAGCTAATAAATATTTTTTTGAAAGAATGTTGCTGGTTTATTGTGTTTTCTGTGTCCAGGTGTGACAGCCGGGATTGTGAAGTGGGGCTAAGGCAGGACAGGAACACACTTAATTAAATATAAATGTACGTGTCCTCTGTTCCCCCTCTGGCCGTGCGTGTGCACGGAGCCTGAAATGCAGCTCCAAAGTCTGGTTGTCCATGGCATGGCTGGGGCAGCCTGGCTGCACCCAGTGCTGATAACCACTAGTCCCTAACCTCCGTTTAGAAGAGTTCTGACAGGTAATCAGGAAGAAAAGTGATCTATTTCTCTGAAGCATTAGATTTCGTTTCGTTTTGGCTGGGACTCAGCTGGGGCTGCAGTTGATGAGGAGGAGTCCTGCCTTATCAGAGGCTTTCCCTCCCAGCTGGCTGTTGCTGAGATATCACTGTCATATCTCTGTACTTGGGACAGCAGTAGCCTGTCAGACCGAGGACATATAAAGGGTTGTGATCACCCTGAGCCGCCTTTCGCCTCTCCAGCGTGAGCAGCAGTGCTGAGCCACACCTGAGGTGTATTTCCAGCCCAAATTTCCCCATTCCTGTGCCGTGACGGTGAGTGAAGGTCTTGCATCACAGGGACACCTTTCCCCAGCAGTGCCAGGGCTGGAAAGCTGTGGTGCCTTTGCCCAGCCTTGGAGAGCTGTGAGCTGATAATCCTCCAGCTGTGCTTTGGACAAACTTGTCTGGGTTATCCGGGGGCTGTGGGAGAGGGAAGGTCCAGGTGGAAAGGGGACCTTTCCTGGAGAGACCTCCTGGCTCCTCTTTAAGGGTGTCTGAGAGGTGGCATCAGAGCATGGGTTGGGACAGGGTTTGTGTCAGCTCTGCGTTGGGGGTGGTGCAGCAGTGGGCAGCGAGGGCTGGGGCAGAGCAGAGCAAGCAGGAGGCAGCAGCTCTTCTCTGGCTCCGTGCACCTTTACCTGTCCTGGAGACTGGATCACCTCACCGGCAAAGCATTCCCAGGGTGGGTGTACTTTGCCCTGCACAGCAGCTCTTCCTCGGGCTGTAAACAGCTCCCCAAGCAATAAAAGCTCTGCAGGCAGATTTGGGCTGGTGCAATCCTCCCCTCCCTTTGCAGCAGCTCTCGGGGCAGCCCTCGAGAGACCGCCTGGGGTGTTCAGGGATGCCCCAGTGATAAGCTCCACTCCCGGCGCGGCTGTGCTGCTGCCGAGGGTGCAGCGGTGCTTCCCCGCCCTGCCGAGGGCAGCTGGGGTCTTGCGGAGTCAGCAACTCGTGGTAGGATGAGGGCTGAGAAGGAAAGGCAAAGAAGGGAAGTTGTCTGCAGAGGTTATCAGTGTCTGGATGAGCGGCCTTGGGCTGGATGCGGCCGTGTGCGATTGGTCCAAGATTCCCTGGCCAGGGGGGATGTCCCATGTGAGCGTGGCAGCAGATCCTGCTCCTGCAGCCCTGATGTCAGCAGGGGCGGTAAAGCACGGCCGGTGGAGAGCACATCCCACCCGTGGATCAGCTCTCCCCACGGCGCTGAGACCGGGGGCTCTGCAGGGAGGAGCCCCCACGCCCTCCCCAGGAGCTGCACCCATCACTGCGGGCTCCCGGGGCTGTACCGGGGGCCGTGCACCCCAGGACAGGGACATTGCAGTGGATCCCAATGGGCCAGCCTGCCCTGTGAGCCTGGGGTCCCTGGGCAGGGCTGGGGGTCTCAGCACCCGTTCCACCAGCCTGGTGCTGCCGACACTGCCTTCCTGGGGTCCCCTTGGGTGCTCAGGCTGAGATCTGCTCCCCTTTCCTCCCGTGGGGATCCCAGGGCCGCTCTGCTCACAGCCGGGCGTGGAGGATTCGCACCCAGAGACAAAATTACGTAAGGGCTGCGGATGACTCATGCCAAGTCCCTGTTTTTCCCTGGATTGTGTGGTGATGGAGACTCAGCCACTTGCATTTTATCCTCCAGTCATCCCCGGGAGCAGACTGCAGTATTTGGGAAAGAGCAGGGGCTCCCACTTCCCGAGCATCTCACAGGCAGTGCCGCGAGCAGAGCCTTGCCGCGGTGCTGTGGGGTGCCCGGGAGCGGGGGCTGTGAGAAATCACCAACTCCTCACTCTCTGCGTCTCTCTGGGCAGGTTAGGGCTGTTACCGGGAGGGGAGATGCTCCAGCATCCTCGCGGGAAGGCTCTCCCAGCTCCCAGCAACTTCCTCGGACACTCGCGGGGTGTGCAGCACACAAAGGGCAGCGTGTCTGGCGCTGGGGCGGGGAACAGCAGCGATGGTTTCCTGGGGAAACCGCTCCGTGACTGTCGGCCGTGTCGGCGCAGGAATGGAAACCGAAACTGAGCGCTTTCGGCTCGGTGTTTGTTTGTCTAAAATCGGCAGATCCTGGGTTTCGGCTCTTCCCCGCCCTAATGCTGTGGATGTGTGACGCAGCTTTGCCTCCTCCCTGCTCCAGCAGTGGCTTCCTGCGCTCTGCCGCCAGGGATGGAGGGACGGCGGTGCCGGCTGCTGCCTGGGCTGCTCCGCTACTTGTGGCTCCTTGCTGTGTGTTGGACAGGGCCGGAAGCTTTACATCATACAGTGAAATCTGTTGGCTTCCAGAACTGGGGGGGGAAATATCCCACCTGTAAAACCAGAGTGAAGCCTCAGTGCCAAGGCTGCTCCACCTGGGTGATGGGCACTGCCCGTCCTGGCTCAGGCACCTCAGGGGAGCAGTGCCAGGTATTTTGTTTGTTTTTCACTGCTGTCTGATGCTGTCACAGAGACTTTTGCTGTGGTTTAGAGTCAGGGCTGCAGAGAGGATGGTTCCTGCTCTGGGCCGCTCTGATACCAGGGCTGGGCCTCGCTTGGTCATTCATTCCCAGGCAGGGATGGGGCCCTGGTGCTGCCCGAACCATAACTTTTCCCGTGGCAGCTGCAAGGACAAAGCTGGGAGGGCGTTTCCTGGGCTTGGGGGCTCCATGGGGTCAGACCCTGCTGTGGGGCTGAGCCACCCACTGCTCCTCGCTGACAGAACACGGAGTGCAGCGGAGCCTGGCAGCCATGGTCATCCTGCCACAGGTCCAGCAGTGACCAGTGTCAGGAAAATTAACCCACAAACACCAGAGGTTTATGTCAAAATGGAGACAGAGGAGTCCTATAGCTTTTTTCATGAATAAAGACAGAGGTCATGGGCATTTCACATGGGGTCTCTGAAACTGTCAGAGGACACAGCCTCCCTTTTTTCCTAATTTCCCGACTGCATTTCCCTCTCTCTTTCCCCATTGGATGAGGTACTTAAGAGGAACAGACTCCACGAGTGACCTAATACACACCCTGTTCTAATGTGTACCCTCCCTCTTCTTTTTCCTTGTGTCTGTTCTTTTTATCTAAATCCAGGGATTTAGCGCAGTCTTGGGTGCGTAACAGTCTGTGTCAGTCAGTGGAATTCCTACTGAATTTATGGTTCCTCCCATTATTTCTTTGGTCTCTCAGTACCTGGCGTTATCTACCAGCAGACCCACAATTTGTTTGTAAAGACACCTCCTTCTCACTCCTTTCACCAGGGCGCTGCTGCACAGAGCCGGTGGGTTTGCTGCCCAGGGATGCCTGGTTTCCACAGCCACCCAGTGCTCTGCTGGGATCCATCCAGTGCCCTCTGCTCCGGTGGGGTCCATTCAACACCCACAGGCCTGGGCTGCCCCGCTCTCCTCCTTGGTGGGAAAATCTCTTTCTTGGCTCCCCAGGGTGTTGCTGGATGGGAGCAGGGCGAGAGCTCCCTCTGAGGCACCCAATGGCTGCGACTGCACAGAGCAGGAAGGTCAAAAACGTCATTCTCTTCCTCTTCCCAGGTGTTGACAAACATGCCAGAAACCAGTCCCTGCCCCTCCTTCCTCCCTGCTCCACCGCGGCGCGCCCCGCAGGCTGGCTCTCAATATTTCCTCCTCCCACTTGTTTAGAGAAAAACTTTTCTTTAGTCGCTAAGGCCGGCTTTGTGTTGAGGTGGCACGACCAAACACGACGTGCCCATCAGTCGATAGAAGGATTGAACACCGTCGCTGTCAGCAGGGAGACTTTGCCTCTGGTGCCTGCGACTTTTTACAGCTGCTCGTAGCTGAAGGTGTGTTAGTTTCCCCTGGCTGTTTCCAGGGCTTGCAGCTGGCTTCTGGCATGAAGATAATTCCATTAAGTGGGAACGCTGGGGTTTGACCACAGTGCTGGGCACAGCAGCTGCTTTACAGGTCGGGGCTTTCTGAAGCCTTGTGTCCAGGCTGGTGAAATGCTGCTGCTGTGGCGGGTTCCTGGGGCTGTTGGAGGAGCTTCCTGGGATTTTGCTTGGGCGCTGTGTTTTGGGGGCATATGGGGTTGCAGGGTTTGTTGGTTCTGTGTGTGTTACCCACAAATTTGCCCCATCGCCAAACCAGGGGCGTCCAGGGGGAGGGCCCTGCCTCGTGCTGGGGTGAGGTGCTGAGCTGTTGTGCGATGGGTTTGGTGAGGTGCGAAGGGGCTGAAAAGGGGCTCCACACCCCGGGTGCTGAGGATGCCGCACTCCTCGGCTGCTGAGCTCGTGTGATAACACGTGCCCACAAACCGGGGTGCGGGGTCTTGCCCCCGGCCGAAGTGCTGCCCCACGAAACCCGATGCAAATGAGACTCTGCTGCTGCCGGGGGTGGATCTGGGGTTTGGGTTTGTTTCTGGCTCGAGGCTGAGCTCTGCAGCGGCTGCACCTCGCCAGGCGCGGAACCGAACGGAAAACGAAAGTGATGATGAACAGAAAGGAAGGCAGCGCTCTGCCCCCC